>SNQN01002803.1:40069-68698 GCA_008642245.1 Bassia scoparia | reverse complement strand
AAAATACTACTTCCGCCGTTTCGAAAAGATTGCAACTTTGATGTTGAAACGGACTTTTAGGCAAAATATGATAATGAGTAATTAGGTAGGTTGAGGGGTATGTGATAATTGTTTTAATGAGAGAGAAAAAGTGGGCCCTTTTTGCTTTGCTAATTCATCACGCACAACATAGAAATGGAGGAATTATTTGGTCCCACTTTCATTCTTTACATACTAGTATTTTTTGCACGGATGCGTGCGTGTTAAATTAAATAACGTTTATTGATTAACGAATAATAATGTGAGACATATATTTAGTGCACAAATTTTATAGTATAATTGGTTGTACGGTATAACTACACAAAATTTTCCACGTTGGGCCACCATTATGTATCACGAATATCATCTGATTAGTGTAACTTTTAATATGATATGAAATTCTAATTATTACATATTTTGTTCTCATTGTGTCAATCTTATCACATTATTTTGTCAATTGAATTCTTTTTATTAGTGTCACTTAGATTATGCAATGTTTCATTGTTTACACGTTTATTATGGTAAGAAAAGAAAATAACTTTAAACATTACTTTAATTAGTATTTGTTGAAATTTCAAAAGCAATGTCATTTTAACTTGTTCAACATTTATGAACAAATTGAAAGTAAAAGAGATGATTAAAATATTGTTTTAAATCAGTGTAAATTAAATAATGATGAATGATAGTCATTTCATTAGAGGATCATGAGGGATATATAGACATTTTGTAAGGGGGACACCATCTTCCTCCCCCCTCCACTTATATAATAGAGATAAGTAATAATATAAAGTTGTAAAAAATCTATTTTTTCATTTTATTTAAGTGATGTTTATTGGTATTGATTTAAATCGTTCATTAATAAATTTACATTGCATAGTCAATGCATTTTTTTAATTGGTCACAACAAATAAAACAACTTACGAAGTACGAAGTACAAAACATCTCATTAAGGGTAAAATAGATATTTTATGTGTATTCTAATAGAGATTAAAATTATCCTTAATGATATTAATGCATATCCATTTAACTTGTTTCTTTTTAATATGACAAAATCGAAAATGGAAAGGTTTTAATTTTTTTTTTTGTGATTTTTTTAAAATGATGAATTCATTAAGGGTATTTTGGGGTTTTTGAAGGGGGGACACCATCTTCCTCCCCCCTTCACTTATATAATAGAGATAATGAGTGTCCAGATTTCATTGTGCGTTATTGATTGATTGATATATAAATGACAATATTTTAAATTTACATTGTTTATGATAATTTAGTGTTCAAATTACATTATACATGACATAATTGGCAAACAATGACTTTAATTTTTCATCTTTTACGAAAATTCAATGTCCAGATTCATTGTTATTGATAATTCACATTATAATAGTAATATAATGATTTCAATTTTTGCATTATTTTATTAAATCATTGCAATAATATACAATTTTGATTGATTGGGAATTAATGTAAAATATCTTTAATTTAAATCACTTTTCAAGTTTGCATTAAATTGTGATTATATTGATATTGAGTTGCTTGAAATGTTTTTTTTTTAAAATTTCAAAATTAAATTCATTAAGGGTAGAACGTAAGTTCATAGGGGGACACCATTGCTCCGCCCTGGCTTATATAATAGAGATTTGTACCATTTTTTAGATTCCCTCCAATTTTAAAAGTGAATTTTTCACCAATTTCAAATTCCACTTAAATTCAATTTTTTTTTACAAACTCCACTACTTTACTCCTTTACTGTTATAAATACAGCAGTGTTGAGAGCAATAAATTGCAACTCTCAACCAACTCCAAAAAATAACAATTCATTCAATGCATCTAGCAAGTTTAGCAAAAATTAGGACAGCACCTTGCACACAACGACACCTAATTAAGGTTTAATCTAGGTTAGTTTTTACAAAAATACAAGTGACAAACTCTACAAAAATCTGGCTTCAACATGGATGAGGATTGGTTGTTCGACACCGACTTCATTCTTGGTCAGGAGGGCTGTTGGCAAGCAATACAAATGGTGAAGCTGCATCTGAAGCAAATGGCAACAACTCGTCAACAATCCAAACAACAACAACTCAGGCAACACAACAAATGGCAACAACTCAAGCATTACTAGGAGGAGCAACAAGAATCTGACATTGCAGCAGAGAACCCTGTTGTGCAACAACTTTTGGAACACATGAGAAAATAAGCCCCCATGTTTTTCTAAGAAAGTTGGCTATGCTATTGGTGTTCACAAGAGCACAATTTCGAGGCTTTTCAAAGACTTAAAAGACACAAAGACAAGCGGGGGAAGTGATTGATGTCTGGAGCAAAAAATTGGAAAATTGTGGCAGAAAAGAACAAAGGAATACGATGAAACATTCTACAATCTGTTCCACTTTCATCTAAGGACTACAATCAAAGCATTTGCTGGTGCACTTAAGGTACCACCAATAGTGGTACACATGTTATTAAAGAAAGGAAAACTCAGAAGTCACACAGCAAACAACCATCCAAAGTTAACAGAAAACCACAAAATATTGGAGAATGATATGGGTCTGCAACATTCATCCAGACAGTAATGGGGCACAAGCTGAGTTCCATGATATGAGAAATGTCATACACATCGATGAGAAATGGTTTCTACTTGAACCCTGAAAAAAGAAATTTATTTTTGCTACCAAGGAAGACATCCCTACAGATGCCAACAATCGAAAAGGTACAAAATAAAAGTGATGTTCATTGGGTTAGTATCTAGCCATTGTATGACACTGCAGGTAATTATACATGATGGCAAGTTTGGATTTATCCCTTAGTCACATATGAGAGGGCCAAGAAACTTCAAAAGAACAGAGCAGCAGGAACTCTAGAGACTAAGCCAATCCTCAATGTCACGACAAGTTGTCATAAGGAAGCTACTAGTGGATAAAATCATTCCGACATCAAAGCCAAGTGGCCAGAACAGCTTTCAAAGGAAATTTATCCAACAAGATAATGCAAGACCACATATCACTGGAATGGATGATGAGTTTCAAAGAGTAGCCACTAGCAATGGGTCAAATACAGCTAGTGTTCCACCACCACAGTCACCAGATCTCAATGTATTAGAACTTGGGTTATTCAATGGATTTCAATCCATTCAATATCACTCATTTCCAAGACAATAGAGGAACTCATAGAAAAGTTGAAGAAGCGTTGAGTGTATGAGCCAAGACAAATGCACTATTGTTGGTTACGGGTTGCAACATTGCATGGTTGAAATACTAAAGGCAAGGGTTCCAATGGTACAAGATCCCACATGTAGGCAAGGAAAGGCTTGACAGGTTGGGGCAACTTCCTGAAAATGTTTCCTCCCACAACAGATAGTGGATGATGCTGTGAATTACTTGATGAGAGGTTCATCAATGCAAACAACATGGAAGGCATAAATGTACAACAAATGGAGTTGATGAAGATTAGAAGCAACAGCAAGCATAACAGAACTGCCTCACATAACCTTCTTTATTTTAATTTTTTGTGGGTTATGTGATTGAATAAGTTTTTTAGTGATGTATTTTATTGGCAGTCAGTTTGTATGTGGTATCATTTTGGTTTTGGTTGCAGATTGAATGGATTAGGGTGCACTTTTGGTTATTGTCAAAGTATTACAGTGGGGGCTTTGTATTGAAACTTAGACATGGTGAATGTATAAATGTGTTATCAATGTACTATTTGGTCAATGTTAATGAATGAATTACCATTGGAACTCTCATGGCCAACATAAAGTTTTGGAACTTCAACTAACAACACAATAACAAACACGTGGTGGCAAATGAAAAACAACTAACAAACTCATTGAATACATCTCTCACTAATGTCATCGAGATGCAATCTAAACTAATCCAAAGGTCATCATTCATCAATCACTTCACCCCTAAACCATCAGGTAAACTTTTATGACATTAATCAACTTGCTAATCTGCCATAACCACTACGTTTGGTGCATTACCAATGGAAGCAACTAATAAATAGTTAACCCTCGACATTGGTTTGCCTCAAGTGAGGGCAAAACTAAACCAGAGGATACGTCAATGAGTTCCTTCATCATTGGTTTTACAAGTCACAATGGAACTCAATGAATACCAAGGGTCACAAAACAAACCAAACACAAAAGGGTCAATGGAACCAAAATTAGCTACGGGTCAAAAAAACAATCCAAAAACCAACAGAGCAACAAATCCAAAAATCAATCCAATTTAGCTCACAATCAACCAACACAAGCAACAAATCCAAAAATAACCCAATTTACTCACAATCAACCAACACAGCAGCAACATAAATCAAATGGAACTCAACATCAAGCAAGGGTCAAAAAACAACCCAAATTACCTCACAGCAAACCAAAACAGCACCAATTATCCAAAACCACACACAGTCACAATCCAAAAACCAACAGAGCAACAAATCCAAAATCAATCCAATTTTGCTCACAATCAACCAACAAGCAACAAATCCAAAAATTAACCCAATTTAGCTCACAATCAACCAACACAGCAACATAAGGTCAATGGAACTAAACATCAGCAAGGGTCATAAAACAAACCCAAAATTCCTCACAGCAAACCAACACAGCACCAATAATCCAAAAAACCACACAGTCACAATCCAAAAACCAACACAGCAACAAATCCAAAAAATCAATCGAATTAGCTCACAATCAACCAACACAACAACAAATCTAAAAATCATCCAATTAGGTCACATCAACCAACACAACAACCAAATCCAAAAATTAACCCAATTTAGCTCACAAAATCAACCAAACGCAACATAAGGGTCAATGGAACTCAACATCAAAGCAAGGGTCAAAAAATAAACCCAAATTTCTCACAGCAAACCAACACAAGCACCAATAATCCAAAAAACAACACAGTCACAATCCAAAAACCCAACACAGCAACAAAATCCAAAAATCAATCCAATTTAGCTCACAATCAACCAACACAGCAACAAATCTGAAAAATAACCCAATTTAGCTCACAATCAACCAACACAAGCAACATAAGGGTCAATGGAACTCAACATCAAGCCAAGGGTCATAAAACAAACCCAAATTTCCTCACAGCAAACCAACACAGCACCAATAATCCAAAAGCCAACACAGTCACAATCCAAAAACCAACACAGCAACAAATCCAAAAATCAATCGAATTTAGCTCACAATCAACCAACACAGCAACAAATCAAAAAATCAATCCAATTTAGGTCACAATCAACCAACACAGCAACAAATCCAAAATTAACCCAATTAGCTCACAATCAACCAACACAGCAACATAAAATCAAATGGAACTCAACATCAAGCAAGTTAAGAATAAATAATACCAGTCTTGAGAATCAGGCACCACAGAAATAAGAGGATCATCATCATCATCATCGAGATGCACTCCGCAATGACAAGCTTCTTGGCCTAAGTGGAGCCCTTTTCTAAATGGCCAGTAAGGAAGCCTCGGGGTAGACCTCGTACCCATACGGTTAGGCTTGTGACACAGACTTAGCCTCCCTTAGCCTTGGCCTCCATCTTTGCCACCTCCTCAATAGTGGAGGCACTGCTATCTTGAGAGCACAGACCAACTGTCTCCCATCCCCACTCGCAGCCTTGGCCTTCTCTCCACCTTCGACCACAATAAGCAGGAACCAACTGATGGCCATCATTTACCAGAATGCCCTTCCCCTTTCTTTTTCCTGAACTCTCACCCAATTCATCGGTTAGGGTTAGGTTTCATCATCAGTAGCAAGGTCCACAATTTCAAGAGGAGAAGGAGGCATTGGATCCTCCCCTTCCATGAGCTTTAGACAGCATAGTCCCTAAAATGCTTCCTTCCCCACTCAATTTTTCCTTTTCCAAATTCTCCAAATACTTTTTGTAACAAGATCAGACTTCGTTAACTTACCAAGAAACAGCACCCAAGGCGTTGTAGATCTGATGACTCACAAATCTCTCACGATCTCCATTGTGGTAGAAGATGTGAGGGTAAGTGGAGCCATTTCAATCCCTCACAAACATCGGCAATCCAATCCCTATCATCTCTGGATGCGTAATCCATTTGATTCGTACGAAGGGAGTCAAGTCTAACACCATCTTCAACCTTCAAAATCAAAAGGAAAACTCGAAAAAGAGTGGATTTTCTGGGTTCTCGACAAAATCGAGTAAAAAAAGGAACTCAACAAATAGTGGATTTTTATAGAAATTGGAATTCGAAACAAAACAGGGAAAGCAGATGAAGAGACTTGATGAATTTAATCGTTGAATTGGACTGGAGAAGATGAGGAGTGGATGTTTCTCGAAACCTAGGGTTAGGTTCTTCGAGAAGATGAGTGAGTTTGATGAGGATCAGTGAGAGTGAGGGAAATAAGGTGGTGGGGTAGGTGTGAGTGTAATTGGGAGGGAGTTATTACATTAGGATTAGATTACTTGTAATACTTATTATATTAGACTATATGATTTATTAGGGTTTTAGTAAGGACAATAATATAATTCTCACAACTTTTTTTTTACTCAAAAATAGAAATGTGTAGAAAGTTGCAATTAAATTTGATATTTGATGCGATAATGCGCAAAAGTTGCAATCTTTCAAAACTGAAGGAAGTAGTTCTTCATATGATATGAACTAAACTCCCTTTATATCCAAGGGTTGTTTTTGTAATTTCTCCAATATTTTTATACCAGAGCATCACATGCATCATTTAAAAATAACCTGATATTTACGAAATATTGCCCACGATAGTGACCCAGCATTAAACTTATATCAAATAACTAAATATTCAGGGAAACACCATTTGTCCAATCCTATTACTTCGTATTTACTTTTCTCACGAGTCACGACAATAAAACCTGAGAATTGGCACCTGATTACAATCACTCAGTGACTCCGCAATGGAGGTTCGACCAACGATCATGGTCACCAATGATGACGGCATTGACGCTCCTGGTTTGCGATCCTTAGTTCGTGTTCTCGTCTCCACTGCTCGCTACACTGTTCGCGTTTGCGCTCCTGATTCGTATGTTCTCTCACCTTTAATTTTTTTTTCCTCTCAATTTCTCCTTTTGTTTTAATTTGCAATTTACTTTCCAATTGATATTGTTTCATAATTGATATCGCAATTAGTTTTTCATTGAATTGGTAAAATTTGCTTCAATATTGAAATTGCAACGACCTTCTTTTTGACATCGTGAAGTTGTGCTGATTTTTTAGCCTCAGAAAAATTCTTGTGTTGGAAAGAATCATATAATTTCGTTGTTACTTAGAAGAGGATCATAAGTTTTGATGTAATTTACGAATAATAAGAATCACAAGTCCCTACTCACTACACTCATAAATTGCTGTTTTTGTTTTTGTATGTGTGTGTTAGAACTTAGAATGGAAGGAGAAAGAAATTGCTTATATTTGAGTTAAGTTTTGCTGTTAATTTAAGGGCCCACGGTTTTTAGTTTTTGACCATAAGGATCAAATATGGAGTTGGAGCCAATGCTCCAACCCTTTCCTCATACCCGTGCTCCATTATGCAATCTAAACAATATTCACAACCATCCATATGAATAGCTTCTTTGTTTTATAAGTACAATGATAGTATGATACCACGTTGGATCTTGTTGGATTTTTGCTTAACCTGCACTTTGTTAAGCGTCATTATTAACAAAACATATTTAAAGACATGAATAATATAAATTATGCATTGACAAATATGAAAATGGAAAAACTGCGCTTAATATGGATTGGAGAAAGTATAAAAGATAATAAAGRACTTGAAACTATTGAAATCATGATATTTTTTTGAAAATTGASTATAGAAAAGTGCAAACGACCCTTTCTAGTTTCATGTTTTTGGTTTAAAAAAAAATCCGAAACAAAAAATGATAAAGAACAAGTAGATTTTGGATTATAAGTTCTAAACTCTTAACTTGTGGTTTTGAGTTGGTACTCTTCTCCATTTTTSACTTACATAAATCTATGTTGTCGTATAGTAATGATTATCTCATTTTTGAGTTTCTATATTTTCATTGGAGAGGAGATAGCATAGAAATAAAAAGTAAAGTTTTATGCTATCAGCGTATCACAGCCGTCCAAATAACTTTTTAGATGTGCATTCCTACAGTTTTTTGCTAGAGCATCCATGACCCCATTGCATTAAATCAATCTTCAKACCTTTGAAAGCAAGGTGATTCCTGCAAGTGTCAATAATGTCGTTATAGAAATTAGTTCCAAAATGGTGGGAGTTTACCATGTTAATGGCCTTTTGCAATCTGGTAAAAGTCTAATCACTCTAATGTGAGGCAAGGAGGATTGTCTCGCAAGCTGAAGACCCTCCTAGATTTCAAACAATTCGGCATGCAGTGAGTTAGTAGCATAAGTTTGCACCTGATTACCTTGYAGGCTTGGATCCAAGTAATTAAGTAATTCAAAAGTTGCAACTACTACCGACTACACTGGACAATCTAAAAAGGAGGCATCCACATTAAAAAAAAAATCAGGGGTGGGGGAGGGGTGTAATAGCCATTGGTGATGGAGGATTGGTGGTGTTACACTCTTATTCTTATATTTGACAGCTAGGAAATCCCAAGCAAGTATGAGTTTTCCTAGTGAGGGTATGGGGTGCCATAATGGCCTAATCTGTGTTCCTATTTCCTGAAAAGGAATTTATTCCGCTTTGTCCATACTCCATACATCCCAACGCACAAATGCAAAATGAGCTGTCCATGGCATCCCATGAAAATCAATATTTGACAGTTGACACCATGTGCTCCTTAAGTCAAATTATCATGTTAGAGTGATTTGTAGGTTGACCTTCCAATGGTGTCCATACATTTTTCCACAATACAATTACAAAGGATATGTAGAGTGGTCTCCCCATTATCATGGCAGTATATGCAAAGGGTCTCCATGGCTATACACTGGGACTCTATGGGATACTATCCCACCATATTAAGTTATTAACCATAAAAAATAGATAGTTATTGCACTTTTTTACTAACACAGGCCTTGTAAGCCAGGGAGAGTGAGAAACGATTTTCATCAGTCAGCATGGAACATGGTTAGTCAGTGTATTCATGGGAGGAGGGGATAAACTACGGAATCCATCATATATGAAATAAAGGAGTGTAATAATAGGTGGTGAACGCCACTTGCCTCATTTTAGACGTAGTGTGCACTGTGAGGTGGCTCTCATGGGTCGTTCTTCTTGTGATGCCTCACTTATGTGTCTTGTGCAAATGGTATTCCGAGATATGGTTGATAGATGCCTTATACGTATTCAATCTTTAGGGCACAGTTAGTCTTACTCTTAGAGTTATCTCATAGGCTTAGTGGAGAACCTGGTGAAACCCAACACCATCTATTAAGTTTTGCCTATTCCAAGGTATTGGATGCTTTGCTAGCTAAACCTGACATGTCCAGTAGGACAATCTCTTTAAAACGGAGTATGAGGAACATCTATATAATACTTAAAAGGGTTTTTCTCATTGGTAGCCTCCTATTTTTACCCCTTCTCTTTGGTAACCTTCAATTTTTATTTTTTTATTATCAAAAATAGCCATCAATGTTGCACCAATAATTAAACATAACCAATTTACTCTAATTCTTCTTAAAAATTGGTTGCATTTACTAATATATCCCTATTAAAAGTAATTTAAACTAAATCTAATCTAATTCATAATTTAATTCCTAATCTATGTTAGCACTCATTTCTCCAACTCCTTCTAATCCCCACCACCMTTGAAATTTCTCATCATCCTCCCTCCTCTCACGGCCCCATCACCACCACCCCTTGATCGCACATCGCCACGCCACGACCACCATTGTGCACCACAACCTCCATCACACCACCCTAACAACCAGCCTAGTTTCGAACCATACACCACCACTACCGCGCCAACACCCACACCAACAACAATAGGCCGGCGCAACAACAACCCACCACCTCAAGCCTAAATCTCACTACCACTGCGACGGCACCCACATCAACTTGAGTTTGAATAGAAAAAATCTGTGTTTATCCACACCCATAATTAAAATCTCGCCGATGAAAATCTAGGTTTACCCACAACCCAAATCTAGCTCGTCTTGCCCCTGCTGCGTTCACCAACAACCACCACTAGCAATTCACGAATCTGGGTTCGAATTRGTGGGTTGATGATTCAGAGAGTTTGCGGTTGTTTAGGAGGTTTAATTTGATGGTTGTGGGGTGGTTGAATTTGGGTTCTATGGTTGTGGGGTGGGTTGAATTTGGGTTCGACGGTTGTATTGTGTTTCGAATCTAGGTTCAATGGTTGGCGAGGTAGTTGAGAGTGGTGGGTGGCCGAGAGTGGTGTGTGGCTGAGAGTGGTGAGTGTGTGAGTGGTGAGTGGCTGGTTTGTTGAAGAGAATAATGATGATGAAGATCATGGTTGGGGTGTATTAATGGGGGTAATTAAAAGATATGATGAGGAGGATTTAGTTAGGAATAATTTTTTTAAAGTTTTTTATAAGGGTATATTAGTAGTTTAACTAGTTTTTAAGAGAGATTAAGGAAAAATGATTTATGTCTAATTACTCATGTAAAATCGGTGGCTATTTTTGATAATAAAAAATTGAAGGCTACCAACAAGCAACGCAAAAATAGGAGCAAAAACCCTACTTTAAAGCTTGGTTTTTACTTATAATCTTGACACATTTCACCTTTTCCTTTTTTCCCCTTCTTTTATTTTTCTTTTTAATGTCCCTTTTTTTCGTTTCACTTTTTTTTTTCCTCTTTTTGGTTTTAAAAGATTTTTTTTTCCTTTTTTTTTGTTTTAAAAGATGATTTTAATTTTTGTCCAATAAAAATTCTTTAATTATTTTTTACTAGATAAAAATTTTTATTTGATTTTTTCTTCTTTGTATTGTTCATGTTTTTTTTATACAAATTCTTCGTAAATTTATTCAAATATATTATAAATTGTTGATTCAATTCTCTCTTCTATGGATAGTTTTTTTCGTTATTGTTTAACATGTCTTATACCCAATATTTTCAAACTATACTATTCTCCTTTTGATCCTCTATTACTTTTACGAAGCAGTATACAAACTATACACCTTAACAAGGTCCAATTTTTTTTACGTTTCTCACATGAAAAATATACTCCGTAGGAAACTTATGTGACCTCTGTTTATTTTATTCTTTAGAGAAACAACACTTAATTTAATTTCTTTTTTGCCTTTTTTATTTTCAATTTTTAAATAGATTTTATATAGTATTCACAAACGATGTTATTCTCTTTTAGTTTCTTAAATGAAATCTAAGATGTTGCGTGGCCTATTTTTATTTTATTTTAAAAGAAAAAACATTTCATTCATTTATCTCATCTCCATTTTTAATTTTTRAAACATGTTCTCTATAGTATTTCCAAACGACTATTAGTATTCTCCTTTAATTTTTAATTTCCGTTACTTCTACTTTGTACCAAACATTTTAACAAGGTCATATTGATCATATACTTCTCGCTATTATAAAATCAATAACTCATTTCATTTGAATTAAAATATTATAATTTATTATTTTTTTTAAAAAAGTCAATGCAAATTTGAGCCGTGCATGCACAGGCTAAAAACTAGTTATATTTGTGTGGTGATTGATGTGTCTCACTTGCTACACTATAATGGCAGCTGTATGCCTGTATCAATTGAGCTATTAAATTCTCTTCATGTGCATTCTTCACATTAGATTAACTGTAGTGGCTTATTTTTTTTTTTTTGTAGAATTCAGTAGTTCTTACTTAGCTGTATGTTGTAAAGCTTGGTTTCTATAGTCTCTTCTGTTACATTTTCTGATTTGTAAGTGCATGGTTGAACTCTTTGAGGCTGTTATCATTCGAGGATTATTTATATCATGTTCTATGCATTATGAGTATAMGACCTACAAAAAACCTGAAGTTTTGAATGTTTAATCTGCTGTATGTGTTTCCACATAAAAGTTTATATTGCTTGATCATTTGCCTTTTTCCTCTGGTTTATGGTCTTGATGACTTGCTTACCAATTGCTGTGTACTGTTGATGAGCTATTGTTGATTGGACAAAGGGGACTACTTAGACAAACATTTTTGATAGACAGATTATTGCAAAGCTGTAACAAACTTGTCATTACAGGGAGAAATCAGCTGTTAGCCATGGGATTACTTGGCGTCATCCTATATCTGCCAAGCAAGTGGAGATTGAGGGAGCAACTGCTTTTGCAGTTTCTGGTATGTTTTTGCTAATTTATTAGTTTACATCATATCATCTGGCATGTATTCTGCCTAATTAATAATAAGTGGAGTATTTTAGTTGGCTTCCTCTGTTTCCTTCAATGTACTATTGTCCCTTCACTGAGACATAAAAAGTGAAAGCTGATTAAGTTTTCACTTGAAATGGTATGTTCTCTTAAACTTCTTCGTTGTTGGGCATTCTTTGTTATCTGTGAGATAGGTAAGATATTAACCTATTAATTAGTGGGTTTCCTTATCTCAGTAATCAACCAACTCTACTGCTGATCTATGAAGCTCAGTGTAATAACATACTTTGATACCCATTTTTATAGTAATGAGATGGCTTGTGCAGTAAAGTTCTTGAGTAAGGTGCCAATGTAACTAGTAATTACTACCTTTTACTATTTTTTTAACCTTTGTTAGCTACTTCGCCACCTTACCAGAGGACTTTGGACTTTTCTACGCAAACCATATCGTTTTTTTTTATTATTACGGGTATTAAACAAAATTTACATCTCCTATCACTGACTGTACCTTATATATTAAAACACAATGTTCTGTCGAGACTCGAGAGAGAATTCACCAGTTAGCCAACAATTGATATCCTCAAAATTCTCAAACTACYTGTTGGGGTTTGACATCATTTGGATCATTATCTTATTTGTACAGAGAGATAATGTTTGGTTAACCATTCCCCCGGATTAAATTTTATTAGGGCTTGCTCTTGACAATTTCCTCCMAATTCTTCGTACTCAATCTCAGTTGTCTCCGCATCCACTGTCTGTGTTACAATGAAATTTGCTCTGAGAAAGATTATTTTGGAATCATTCAGGAGAGACGAGTGCCTGATCAAGACTGCAGAATTAAGGGACTTGATTGAAGTGAATGCTTGCTATTTTTGATCTTCCTTCTTCTGGACAATGCTGTCTTCTCAAACTTTGCCACAGATGGCTAAGGGTGTTGCTTCTGTAGCCCCTGAGAATTTCACCATCACATTTCCTTTTATTTGTGTTGTGCTCTGTATCTTCAAGAATCAAATGGGACCAGACCAACCCCAGCCTTTTGGATCTTAAACAAAAATAAATAATATTCTAATCACAATTTTTTTTCTTAAGATAAATGTAAAAGTGTCCAACACTAGTCTTCTATGTCCTTAGTTGTTCTTGTGCAACCTAGCTGTTGAATTTATTTGATAACTTATTTTCTATTTCTCAAATTTGTTGATAGGAAAGCTGTTTTTGGATGTTGAACTCCTACTTTAGTTGAATTCTCTTAGTATTTACTGTAATTGGGTTTCACATCTGCCCATTTCCCACAAACTCTCTTTGCTCTTAAGTTTGCCAGCCTATTCAACATGTTAAACCTTTTTTTTTTTTTAAATTTTTTTTTTCTATAATGAATGGCTGTTAATGGATAAAGGATGATAAATCAAGATAATGGTTATGTGGCCATCGATGACCTTTGTTTGACTCTACTGTCTTATGTGTTGCTCACATGTATATCTGGTTGTATTTTTTATGTATTCTTTTCGTACCATTTCACTCAGTTTTTAAGATATCTGAGTTAGCTACTCATGGTTGTGGTGCATTCTTTTTGCAGGCACTCCAGCTGATTGTTCTTCTTTAGGACTCTCAGATGCTCTCTTTCCATCCGTTCCTGATTTGGTAGAATGCTGATTCTTTGTTTAGATACTTTTATTACCGTTGAAAATATGCAATACATTGCTGATACTGAGGTGATTTGTGGGCTAGTTGCATTGYAATTAGGCTTTGATAGCATTGTTTTTCAGCTTGTTGGTTGCTTAGAAAGTAGTATTGCTGRTTTATGTTTTATCTCTTTCCCAAATATAAAGAGTAAATGTTAATGGATTGGCTTTAAGCTTCTTATGGAGGAGCCACATCACACCCTAAGAAGACCAAATGTTAAAGCTCAACATTATAAAGAAGCTAGTTCTATTTTGCTTTTATTGATTTACTCCCTCCGTCTGAAATTACACGAACCATTTCCTTTTTCGGGAGTCAAAGTTAATAAACTTTAACCAATTTTTTTGGCAAATCTATAATGTATAGAATGGTCAAATAATATTTCGTTAGATTTATCTTAATGTGTAGTTTATTACTATCAAGTTATCAACTTTTATAATTTTGTAAAATGTACAACTTGAGTATTATTAATGATCAAAGTTGAAGACTAATTTTATGGTGCAAGTAAATAAAAACAGAGCGAGCAGTATGTAATGAATCAATATTATTAGGAAAATGGCAATTTAGGTAATTTGCAATTGTTTAGAAATTAGAATTATGATTTTCTAGAGCTTTCTAGCTTCTAGGTATTTACTACCTAATATTATCTATCTAAAGTAGGCAGAGAAGAAGATTATTGATGAATGATGATGAGACGAATCTCTTGTGTACTACTTAGTTTGTATTATATTTTATGGTTTATGTAATATTTCTATCTTATCAATCCAAATCAGATGTCCTAGTTCGTATATCACCATGAATCACTACTCTACTTCACAATCAAATCTGTTTGTTAATTCTGGTCTATAACATAGTTTTCAAGGGTACCTTGGAACCCTAGGAGCAATGTTGAGAAACTTGTGTACAAGCTGTTCTAAACTAGTTTGGAAGTTTGTCTAGTGCAGCGCACTTATAATGAAGCTCTTGAACAGGGGAGTAATAGGGAATTCATAAAGTTTTATTTAAAACCATTAGATAATTAAATCTTGCAAGTCAAAGAAAATCATCTAGCTCCTTGCTTGTTGTTACCTGATTGTAGCATTACATATGAGAGTTTTAGCCTGTAAATCACCTTATAAAATAGATAACTCATTCTTAGATTTTGATACAATGTTGCTGCTAACTCCTTTCAAATTTGTCTGTAGGTACTTAGTGGTATAAATATGGGAAGTAATTGTGGTTATCACATGTAAGTGGTATTTTGATTTTCGTTGTTGATTTTATCAAACTCTATTTTTTTTATTATGTAAAACATATGATATGTCATTATATTGCTTTAAAGAAGCTTAATTATTTAAAATCTTATCAAGTGAACTGTTAGGGATATAGCACATAGATGGGAAAAAGGATCCTACACTAGGGTGTATGATCCTCATCCTACACTAGATGAACAATGAAATAAAATAGATGAACAACTGAATAAAGGAGATGAATAGTGGTGGAAGAGATCATAACTATATTTTGCTTTGAAAATTAATATTGTACAACAAAATAATCATTAATCTTATATTGTTCATTATTATCGTATAATGTGTATGATGTGCACCATTCACCCAAGTGTATAATCTACTAACTACACATAGACAATCTATACTATACTTTTTGAAAGGCTTGTTGCTAACTTGTTCCATAAAAAAGAATTACCTCTTTCGTTTTTATAAAGCTCTACCCACTTTGCACTTTTGCATGCTTCAAAAAGTTCTACCTAATCAGAATTTCCATAAATAAACTATAAATAAAAAACTATTTCACTTTGGGCCTTTGACCCATTTTACCTCCTAACTTTTTAATAATGGTCCCCAATTTTCATACTTTCCATTCAATTTTGATTTTTGAAAAGTTAAGAAATAATTTTATTGGAAGATTCGTTTTTAGATATTACATTTTACCTAATTTGTTAAAATTCTCACAAATTTCAAATGTTTACCACTCAATGAAATCGAGGGAGTAGATGATTTAGATCTGGTGTTTATGCTAAATATATGGTTTTCAATGTGTATGTTTACACATGTGGGCATGTGGCTCTTCCATAATATTTGTTGCTCGTGTGCTTATAATGTTTGGAGTCTTAGACATTAAACACTCTTGCATATCAAAGTTATCCTACTTTGGCTCAATATGAGTGGTAGGATCGGATRGTAGAATTGTAAGGTTCTACCAATAGCTAAAATAACAATAAGACAATTAATATAGAATAACATATATGCCATTAGTAGCTAGAATATTAAAAACAAAAACAAWWTTTTTTTTTCCTCACATTAGAATAAAAACTAAGTGTAATTTCAAGTTTACTAGTAGCTAAGCTAGAAGTCAAAGTAAAGTTCTTCATATGGTTAATGTGAGAATTTTGTAGTTCAAAACTTTGTTCTAGTAGAAATTCTAAAATTTATAATTTTATAATAGTACTTCTGGATCAAATCGTTGAATTGTAGAGTTGCATTATAATCCTACCACTCAAAATTTGAATCTTCATAGGATCATATGATCCTACAAAATTAAGATTCTACTATAGAATCGGATCGAAAACTCAATTTAGATCTTAAAATCATAGAATCGTTGAATCGAATCGGAATTTTGACAATTATACTACATATGCTATATTCTATTGAGGATGTTGAAAAATCAAAATTGACGTTTCTCTTTTTCCCCAAAAGAAAACAACTTGTAAAAAGAATGTCGAAGTTTACTTTATTGACCTCTGGTTCGACCCATAAATGAGCTGTATGGGTCTTTATTGATTTTCTTTGTTATGAAGGTTTCCGCATTTGTATTGAGTTTAATATGCACCCCCATTTTGTAACTTCCGTTGCTTTTCAACGGAGAGGGACCCACATGTGTGATTTTCCTCCTATTTTGCCTGTGTAATCACGGTTTTGTCCCCCAAACTACCCTCTACGGCTCTAGGGCCTCTACCTCCCTTCTTCCTATCCTTCTCTCTTTATTCAATCGTCTTCCTCTCATCATCTTTCCTTTTTTTTTTCCTTTTTCTTTCACACTCTCTCATGAAATCTACAACAATGTTAGACAAATGTAAGAGCATAATGAAGGTTAAGGAATTACGTAATCCCCTACAATACGACATCTTGAATTTCTAGCACAAAATCCATCCTTTTGTGGTTTTTTGTTTGTTTGTTTGTTCAATTTGTTAACCTTTTTTCATGTACCTAATTGAGATCACTCCTCAACTAAGAAGTAAGAACACGATTCATTGTGTAGTTGTACAACACAAATTAAAAAAATCCAKTCTTTGTAGTATCTTTCTTCACTGTATGTATGCATTGTTCAAAAAGTACAYCTTAGTTTATATTTATTTTGATTTTGTTGTTTTTTTTATAGAAAAATRCGAGTTTGATTTAGTTAGGTATCTTAGAAGGAGAATAATGATGAAATCTTAATCGAGGTTCTGAAATTTCATGGGGAAACAATGCCGAAGATGATGTTCTTTAAAGCAGGAGATTATGAGAAGAAGAAAGAAAGAATTGCCATTCCTCATAAAATTCGAATTGCAACTTTGCAATTAGGAAACTTAAATCAAATACACAATAATCCCAAAAAAATTGAGGAAAAAACCTAGAAACGAAAGTGAAAGCTTACTTGAATGATTGTAAAGAAGAATGCAGGCTTGAATGTGGAAATCCCTTAATTCTTGCTTCAATTGTAGATTATTCATTCTCAATTTCAAAATGGCAAAATGATAGTTACAGAATTGAGAGAAGTCGATTGAGTATTTGAGTTGTTATTCAAATATAGATGTCGCACCTCTCGATTAAAAAACTAACGGAGATTGTCATATGGGGGTGCATATTATAAATGATGCAAACGTGTGGGGGTTTTAGTAAAATTTTAAAAAACAATGGGGGTTTTTGACAAAACGAGTGAAACATATGGGGTTTCTTTCAAAATTTTCATATAATTATCATAAATGTTGGTGGTGGTCATGAAGGGTGGGCATAGTGGTGTAAGAGAGTGAAATTTTGTATTTAGTGGGCACCAATTAATACAATATACTCCCTTGGATTTTTAATGTTTTGTGCAATTTTCTCGTTGGGCCGATTTTTAATGTTTTGTGCATTGTGATTTATTCCATTTTGGTACACTCTTTCAATCTATTTTTGTTTTTTAACCCRACCTTCCCTTACTTTCTCGACTTTCTCTTACTTTTTCCCCTTTTACACACACTCTCTCCAATCTATTTTTACCTTTTGACCCCACTCACATTATAATACGTTATTCCTAGTTTCTCCCCCAAATAGTAAATGCACAAAACATTAAAAATCGAAGGGAGTACAAAATTGCTAAATTATATAACTATGCTATAAACTTATGAAAAATTCGACCCTTCACCTCTGAATGGATAAAAATTAAGATTGCGTAGTGGAAAATTTACATTTCTATACTAAAATATTGATGGACAGTATGTGGCATAATACAAGGTTATCCATGTTGTTTGTGGCTAGGTGTTGGTTCACACATTGATGCACTCCATGTTCTAGTGGACAGTTGAGACACCTACTTGGAAGTAGTGATGGCAACGGACCGGACTCGGAGCGGATTATGCATAATCCGACTCCGACCCTACASGAAGTCGGATTATAAAATCAGCATCCGACTCCGAGATCCGAATCCGACTCCGATTTTTAAATCCGAGATCCGACTCCGACTCCGATCCGACTTGAATTCGAGTTTTTCTCCCTTATATATATATATTTTAAAAAATTCTCTACTTTTAAGTGTATTTTTTGTTTTTTCCTATTAATTTTCTGATATTTACTTTTTTTATATGAAAGAAAGTTTTTGACTATACATTATACATAAGTAGCCTTATAAATATAAAAATTAAATGATAATAATTGTATGAATGTCGGAGTCGGATTATATAGTCGGATTTTTTGTGAGATCCGACTTCGACCCTTCTCCAACTCGGAGTCGGATTTTTTTAACAAAGTCGGAGTCGGACTTTATTTATATCGGATTCGGAGCGGATATTTTCCCTCGGATCGGAGCGGATTAGGGTCGGATCCGAATTGAATTGCCATCACTACTCGGAAGTTATGGTCATAAAAGTGGGTACATTTGAAGGTGAGCGTTTAGCCGTTTACTAGTTGATAGTTGATAAAGGAGTGGATAAGTTTAGGGGAGTGGAGAAATTCACTACGAAATGGGTAGTCCATGTAAGCTTGGAGAAGTTACCATCTAAGCGTTTATATTATGCATTGGTCCACATTTCTATTTTGATGGAGTGCTYCCTATTGGGGACCATGGGCAGACATTATCTTGTTGGTAACCTTGRGACGACTAAGGAAATTAGTAATCATGCGAGGTTTTCATCATTACATCATGATTGCCAATGGTTATCATGTGTAAGTGGGAGAGCCTGGGGTATAGCAGGCAGTTACACCACTAATAATAGTCTCAACCACCATTGGTTTAAACAAAAGGGTAAGCACTTCCTGTGATGAAGGAGTGATTAGCAAAATGCAGGGAAAGTGGAAGCTTCAATACTAGGCTTATAGTAGCTGCCTATGCGGCTATGCCTTGTAGGCTAGATTGTGCCTTCATTCGTTTCCCGAGTTTCCTATATGTAGTCACACGTAGTTGATTTTCCTTGGCCCTTCTCAATTGTGGCTGGATACTACAGGTTGTCCTTGTATGCTTTGTAATTAGTAAATGTTTTTAGTGATTGTTGTTGATTGTTGTTTGTGGTATTCTCGAGCCTTCTCTTATTTGTCATTGTGTGCGCATGGCTGCTTTAGAGATCCTGTAGCATGATACGGGGTTTGCTTGATTGTCATAGGTACGCAAATTTTATTTATCTCCAAATTAACCTTTGAAATTACCATGATAGGCATGACGCTCCTGTCCATTGCTGCAAATACAATCTAATAATCTGATTAACTAAATTGGAGAAAAAGAAAAGGTGGGGCCAGAGCCATCCAGGCAACACCATAGAAATACCTCTGCAAGCTTTTTAGTTTGTAATTCCTGTTCCAACAAAATCAATTAATATGAATCTTTATGACAAGCTTTTCTCTTATATTCACTGAAATCTAGTCGCTGTCAAAGTGCTAATTGACAACTGATATAATTTTTATCTTTGGATGTCTCTTATCGACATGTCCTTTTGACATAATATTGCATTTCCAACTTCTGATTTACATCTTGATAGACTGCTTGCATTTTTCYTAAACTGATACTTCTTTTCTTTCGTCTCCTAGTTTTAGGAATCTGAATATTATCTCAAGCCCTTTAATGGTTTACCTTGCCCATTATACAGCTTCTTTCCAGCATGTCACTTACTCAAGTCTTAACTCTTTAGTTAGAGGTGTTTTCTTCAGTTGCATGGTAAAATTTGTCATATCAATTGAAACCTATTGTTTAAAATTTGATTATTACCTTTGTTCTCTTCTGTTGTTTATTCCTCACTCTATGTGCTAGTACCTGCTTTGCTCTGCATAACATCACTCTCATGTCTGATGCAACATAGAGCTAGGCAGATTGTTTACATAACGTCTATCCTTGTGGCTATACAATTGGCATGAATAGTTATGCTATACTTTATGATATTGCTGTAATGCTTTTTATTCATTATTGATTCAGTGTTTACTCTGGGACTGTTGCTGGAGCTCGAGAAGCATTTTTCAATAAAATACCAGCTATATCTCTTTCATATGATTGGTAAGTATAAAACACTTTAATGTGGTATTATGTTCTATGTTAAAGCCAGCTATGATTGTTAATTAGAAAGCAATCAAGGCATACATGAAAAGGGCCAGGAAATTTTTATGTAATGGTTGCCTGCCATTATTTACTTGATGTTACATACATGCATATGTCTGGTTAGGACATAACAAAGTAAAACTCATCATGTACTGATGTTATTGGTACCATTTTATGTATGTACTCCATAGGGTTGGAGGCGTGAGCACTATTGACGATTATACTCTTGCTGCTGAGGCGTGTCTACCTATCATCGATGCAATCCTAGCTGAGATAAAAAATAAAACCTATCCAAAACAATGCTTTTTGAATATAGACCTGCCAACAAATATTCGGAGTCACAAGGTACCCCTTTTTAATTTTATTTTTTAAAATAGATTATAGATGTAATATTGTTATGTTTGTAACAGAAGTGTGATTTCCATTTATCTGTTAGTAGTTATGACTGTTTTTATTATAATGCTTATTATCTGTGCTTTAGATATTTACTGAATCATTATATGGCCATCAAGGTTATTGTTGATTGTTCAGAGGAACGTGCTCATCCATTAGTGAAATTGAGACGATGATTTACAAATAATAATAATTGCTACGTAGCTATTGATTCTTATGATTTGGTTGTTTAACTCTCTTGAATTCTTTGCTTTCATATGTCGTTGCTTGATTTTGACACTTTGGTGAGAGTACTTTTTCTTCATAAAGATAAGTGTGTGCACTTGCAGATCTTTTTGCAGTTGTTGTATAATATGCTGCAGGTGACTGTAATGTCTTTCGATCTTCGATTCTTACCTGGAATCTTATCGAAAATCTCAATATCGGCGTCGATGTTATGTGGTTTTTTTGTTGTTTCTGTTAGTTTACATCACAGTTATGTGTTGGAAGAGATCTACTGCCAGGTGGGTGCAGTTGTAGAAACGTGGATCTTGACTAGCATGCGAATCACTTGAAAATTCTGAAAGTGCGTTGTCACATATGATTCCATTGCAAATGTTCTACTATTAGACATATTGATTATAAATGCCTGTGTGAGAGCTGTTGAGTCTTATTATCTTTAGTGTTAGTATATGATCAATGTATGGACTAGATTAAGGATATTATCAATAATGTACTTGGCCCGAGTATACATTCTTATCTTGTAGAGAAGTACCAGTCCGCAAGACTTAGTTAAGAATGTAGAGGAGATGTATACTGGTCGTGATTGGAGAATAAAACACAAAATCTAAAAACAATCAGGGATGAACTTCTGTGAATGCCACCGAATGCTCACACGTTACTGCAACAATCAACTTAAGGGTGCCGCTATTACAATTAACCGAAAAATCTATATTTTTGACGATACCAGTATGAATACATTTTACATATCAAAGATAGAGATAATCTCAAGCTGTTAGAACTAATCATAGTCTTACGCACGTCTCCGGAAATCCAAAGGATACGAGGTCTTGTAGCAGATTAGGAGACGTGGCGACGTCTCTTCTCCGTTTTTCGAATTTTCGTTTCGTCTTTCTTTTTTTTATTGTATTGTTTTTGTATCATTTTTTTTAAAAATGTAAGAAGTTACAGATGTTGCCTACTAGCACAGGAGGATAACTGTAGAATGTAAGACGATTGGTAATGACGTATATGATCTAACCACTAAAAGGGTTGTAGAATGAAGACTCTTACCTATTCCTCAGTTAATTGTAATTTAATTTGGTTGTGGGGCTGACCTGTAAGTATCAATGGGTGGATATTGTTATGGGGCTTTGATTCCCATGTTGCATGTTCTTACTATACAGCCATGTTACTTGGACTTGGATAAAGTTTCAAATTAGACATGGGTGTCCTATGGTCAGACTGACTTATTTTTCTTGTAAAAAGTAGTGTTTTTAGTTAAAAATGAAGTGGCCAAGTGTTGGTGTCTGACACGTGTCGTGTCATCACGGATACGRGAGGTAATTGAAAGAGTCCGAGTAACATAGCTATATAGAGTAAAACTATAAATGCTCTATGTTTTATCATTATATTTTAAATTGGTATTGTCATTTACTCCAACATAAAAAACCAAAAAAGAGGAGAAAGAATATGCTAGTGGGACCTTTAATTTGTTTTGAATCGAAAAGGATATGTTACTGCATTGATTCTAGATGGAGAGAATATCTTAGTGTGAGAGTGTAAAATTAGCTGGTCTACTTGGGAGGGCAAGAGGTAGTAAATCTGCTCCATATTAGTTTCAAGCTTGCCATTGCTTGATTTATKAACAATATCTAAAGCTATGTTTTGGTAAATATTATAAAAACTAGATTCCACTTATGTAGACAATTCCAACATGATCTCACTTGGTATTTTTTATTACATAAAAATCACAAAAATTTGTTATAGAGGAACTTATATATAATGCCAAAATCCTAATGTTGCAACTAAAATGCAATACAATTTTTTTGCCTAAATTGGAATAAAGTGAGATAACTTTGAACAGGACTGGAATGGAAAGTGAGAAGTCTAATAAAAGAAATTTCTTGCTCTCTTGGTTTCAAAACTRGTTGCCTTTTTCAGCTGACAATATCATAGTGCACATTCTGTGTTAGTTCGGATGATTGATTTTTAGTGGTGACTTGATTAACTGGCTGTCACTATTAATTCTTTTTCAATTTTGTTGTTGTTTAAGACACCATGTACTTGAGAGTACTTTTGCATATGTGGTCTGGATTCATCTCTCCTTTTCCCGAGAAAAATTCAGTATAGGTTTTTCTGAAACATTCCTTACTATTGTGGACATTTTGGTGAGTGATGCTTCTTATAACTTCTAAATTTTTGGGATCACTATTGTCATGCCATTGTTGCACTGGCTTGATATTGACTTTCCTAACTATAGTTTATTTTTGTATCTATAACGGTTTAGTTTTAATATAAATATGGTTCAGTATTTTCTGCATGACTCTAGAACTCAGTTCCTTGTGATTTACTGCGTTCTTCAGTTTCTAATTGCTGGATTGAGCAGCCTTCAACGAGATGTGAACTTATCTATAACATGTGATGTACACATTATTYTCGTTGCTATGGGCAGGGTTATAGGTTGACAAGCCAGGGAAAAAGTATCGTCACAATGGGTTGGAAACAAGTTACTAACTCTGCACGTGGAAAAATGTTGTCAACAATGGTGATGGATATGGACTCACCAGAGTCTACTATAGATTCTTCAACATTGTGTCAGGGTGAACAATTATTTAGGAGAGTGGTATGTTTCTTCTTGTTTCTTTTTTTTTTTTTTTCGTTTAACAAAAATGTTTACCTTGTTTTTGTGTTTTTCTCATACCTAAACGGATTATTCATTTTACTAATTTGAAGCACTTTCCTTCTGTATTGAATGGGAAAATGTTTGGATTTCACATCTTCATGTAATCGCTTAATTCTGTACTTGTGCATTGTACTTCTTTAGTGTTTATTTTGTGATGAGTAAWTTAGATGAGTTCAATAGAATGACTATCAAATATGAACATCTATATCTTCTTTAATTRTGTGGTAGAGATGCATTTTAGGAGGCAATCATGATAATGGTGGTGATGTTGAGGAGTCAGAGAAGATATGCTGATTTTGTTCCACCTCAAAGTCTTTTTAGGTGCTTTTAGTACTTTTATTCCAAAGTTTTGAACTTGAACCCAATATTATATTTGAGTATTACATGGTTACATATTAGTACTATCCAGTTCCCCATCAGCAACAGTGGATCATCCATAACAAGCCGAAGCACAATAGCATTATCAAGTTGCTGGAGSTCAGCCCAAAGAGGCTTCAAATCATCAATAGAATGTTATCCATAAGTGGCAGTATTGAGAATAGAATGAACCCATCTTTGGACATCAAATTGGCTTTGTTTCTTAATCATCCCCATTGTAATATCATTATGCTTCCACCCCAATCATATACGGCCCTTAGGAGAGAACCCATAATTACATAACCAAGACCAAAAAACTTCTGTTTCATTTTCTTWACATTATGAATTCTAATTCTAGTTTCAAGCAAAGCAACAACTTTGAACTTTATTGTTAGACAGAAGGATGTAAGGACTTGAACTTTTCATACTAGAAAGGCTACTTGCTCTCAGAGACGAGAAAATGAAAGAGGAGGGAGAAGGAGAGAGAGACAGGGAGAAGGGAAGGGAGGGAGAGAGAGTGAGAAGGAGAGAGGAGGAAGGAGAGTGAGAATGGCGAGAAGAGCAAGGGGAGAAGGAGAAGGAGAGAGGGAGAAGGAAAAAGAGAAGAGAGAAAAAACAGGAGAGAGAAAGGGGGGAGAAGGGAGAGGAGTTACATAGACAGAAAATTGAAGGAAAAAACAAGTCTATCAAAATACAATAGCAGATATGAAGGACTAATTAAAATTACAAATGTATAATAAATTGTTCCTTAGATTCATGGCATGGATGCTTGGCGGACAAAAAAATGTAGCAAAGGTTTTGTTTAAAGATTTCACTTGTTCACCATGATATTTAATCATATTCTTAAAGATGGTTCACTGTGCATATTAATTCAAATAGAGTCAAAAATAATTGTATGGGACCTCTCTCAAACAATTTATGTAAGCAGAAATTTTAAGCCATGCATAATCGACCACCCACCCAACTTTTTGTTTCTCAACCAACTCATCACATCCTTTCCTCCTCATGATCATCCCATAACTTCAGCCCACACCATTATCCAACATGAGCTCCTACCATTACAATATCATGTCACACCCTTGTCTCTTGTGTTCCACTACTCTCTAATTCTTTTTTCCTCAATCACTCCTTTCATTCCACCACATACAACCTAACTATTTGAACCCCACTTATTGTTTGTACTGTCTTCCTTCCATCAATGAAAGATGTTTGTGTCCACAAATTGATCACTGTGCTTTACAAAAGATTCTTTATAGCTATGGATTGCATCAAGGGTCACTTATTAATTCCTTTCTTTTTGCAATGATTTTAATAATAACGTAAGCCAACCAAGATAACTCACTACATCGGTTATGGTATGTTTTGGATATATCCTTTAATGAAACTAAAATAAAAAATATCCACATTGTAACAATGATAATGTTGGAATTTAATTGTATAACCTAAAGTTAGATCATGACTATGAGTTTAAATGTTTTTGGATACAATGAAAAAACAATACTATGTAGTGATGAAATATTGACATGCGACTAGTGTTTCAAACATTTTGGGCAATCAATCAAAAAAAGTAAAATTACCAAGATGTCTCTAGGTAAGATGACTAATCTAAATTCTGACCAACCCATAGTCCCTCACCAGAAAAAATCCGTTTAATCCGAGATAAAATAACAGTCCGATTCACCCATTTTGAAAAAATACGACTCACAAAATTTCGACTATCCGATCCGACTCCGACTTTTATACAATTATTATCATTTAATTTTTATATTTATTAGGCTATTTATGTATAGTATATAGTCAAAAACTTTGTTTCATATAAAAAAAGACTAAATATAACAAAAATAATAGGAAAAAAACACTTAAAAGTTGGGATTTTTTCAATAAAAAAATATATAAACGAAAAAACTCGAACTCGGCTCGAATTGGAGTCGGATGTGGATTTTCGGATTTGGATCTCGAAYTCGAAGTTGGAGTCGGATGTTGATTTAAAATCTTACTTCCACTAGGGTCAGAGTCGGATTATGCCTAGTTCGCTCCGAGTCCGGTCCGTTGCCATAGGATCATAGGATTAAGTTAAATTGGGGGAGTGTTATGTGATCGAAACATTCCTTTAAAGTTATGTCAGGGTGGCTTATATGGAGAGTGACTATGGGGTGATCGAATCATCCCTTTAAAGTTGAAGGAAAATTTTCATAGGACTTCCATAAGACACGGGCTTTGATTTATTGATTTATGTTTAAGAAAGGAAACATAATCTGTTTACACTAGTTTGACAAGGTAACAAATGGGGGTAGTAAGATTTTTCTTTTTTAAGTGATATATCAAATGCAGTCTTTTGGGCTTAATTTTATGGCKGTTCAGCCTGAATTTCAGCCAAACTTCAGTTTATTTCACTTCAGCTATTTCAGCTATTTTAGTCCTCTTCAGTTTAGTTCAGGCCACTTTAGTTCAGTTGAACCAATTTGCAACTTCAGTTCACTTCTGTTTATAACCTGCTTAATAGGTAAACTTACCTAAAAGTTGGTAGCCTTATTTGCAATTTTTGAGACTTTGAATCCCTAATTTGTAACTATGTGTAAAGCTTAGCACCCTTTTTAAACCTTATTTTAGACCAAAGATAGCATGAATTGAAATATATAGTACTGCAAACTCATTCATTTATATGTTGCTCGAAAAATGGMGTTTTGATTTGTGATTTCATTCTTTTACTAGATTGCCATCTTTTGTTTTTGGGATTTCCTACACCATATCCCATGTAATTGGATTTCTATGTCGGACCCCTAAATTAAGTTTCTACACCGTGTCCATGAGTTTCATATTATTTGCAACACATACCCTTCATTAATGATTTTATCTAACGTTTGGTGAACAATTTGATCAAATAAGAAGGGATTTTGAATTTCTAAAGTTAATTAGATTTCGTTTTTCAAAATAAAAATTAAATTAATGAGATGTCTGGTTAAAGTAACAACGTTAGTTTGAAACTTATAATCATTCATGAAGGGCATACTTTGCATAAAATATGAAACTCAAGGGCATTGTGTAAGAGTTTAAATTTAAAGGGGTATGTTGTAGAAAATTCCTTTGTTTTTTGAGGTGCTTGTGATTTGTTCRACTACACCCCGCTTACCCCAACCCCATCTTCATTCTGGGGTATTGTCTAGGTTTGTTATTAATGTATGTTAATGTGTATTGTTAATTCTAAGATAATCTTGTAGGTTTCGAAATCAAGCCAATAATTGATTTGTAGTTTTTTCATAACATGGGTCTTGATAGCYATGCTTGTTAGTTAGTTCCTATATATCTATCATTCTCTCTCTAAGACTAGTAATATTAGTTAACTTTAGAGTGTGACATTTTATGATTTATGAATACAACTGTACAAGGTGAAGAACTCTAGTTTTGAAAATGCTCTGGGTTGCTTATTTAAACTTGGAAGTATGGAATATACTCCGTATTAATGAGGGCTACCCTTTCACTTCCTGATGCTTGTTATGTTTATATCTTGAAATGACAGATGCAATGCTATTATGGAAATTAAAAGTATTCCTAGAATATAGAGAACTGAAAAGAATTGAATATGTTTTCTATTGAACTTGTTTAATGGACATGTTCCTCATATAGGCGATAGAACACTCCGTTGATGACAATGATGTTGATCTTCGATCTCTCCAAGAAGGATATGTAAGCATTTCCTTCAGTATTATGTCTTCAATCTGACCCAATATTTGAAGCTAATGCAGTGATTATGTTTCTTGATTATCAGATATCAGTTACTCCTCTCGGTGCAATCTCTCCTGCAGAAGCAGAATGTCAATCTTACTTCAGAAATTGGCTTCCAAGTGTGGTGGAGCGCTCTTCTTCAGCCCTGTGATTTGGAAGTGCAGTATCACTTCTCAGCAACCAGTCATACACAGAGATGACAATGAGACTCATTCATTTKTATAGTATAAGTAATTCTTGTTGTACACTATTATCTCTGGTTGGAATTAATTGATTCCAATTGCTTGGAACCCAACTGCAGTAAAAAATAATGTATGTGCTAGTTGAAAACAATACCCCTTTTGACAGTGAGGTTTGAGTACCTCTGATTATATTGGTATCAATGTCATATTGGGAATATGGACAGTGACAGTGTCTTCCCATATTATTCCCAGGTACTTGTGTAGTTTGAGAAAGTATTGATCAATACCATGATGATACATAAATAACACATTAAAATATTATTTTCTCTGTTATCAAATGTTGCATCCCGTAAGGTTTTACGCTTTTCAATGCATAACTTACAAATACAATAT
>SNQN01002803.1:10611-28718 GCA_008642245.1 Bassia scoparia | reverse complement strand
ATACAAATGGTGAATTGCAATTGAACCTAGTAGAGCGCTATGATTGGGTGAGGGGGGGTTCGGTGCTGCACACTTCCCCTTTCCCTCATCCCGAAGTCCATTGACCTCAGTGCCACGACAAGGAAAATGGGAGCACTTCTTCTTATATTATGATTTCAAAAAGGTTTTAAAACGAGGTTCCGTAACACTTTGAAAAGAGTGTGAGCGACTTCCTCATTCGATTTCGAGTATTCATGATCTCTACCGCCAAGCCACTCACAATATTCATATAAAACAGAAATTCAAAGAATTGTCCCCCACATTCGTAGGCCTCGAGAGCCACCCTGTAACTCCCTAAACCCCAAGGCCTAAAACTAGCCTATCAAGTCACCTAGTTATGTCCTTGGGCGATCAGTGAAAACTCTAGCTTTATTGATCCTCTTTCTTAAGGGTGACTTTCTTAGCCTGACAAAGAATGTACCGAGCTACTTGTATCCCAAAAGGACTTTGTTCCAAAAAGAATTCTTTTCCCTTGGGAGGTCGGTTCAAAATTTTGCAGCCTGGTATCTTCCAATGGGATGAAGGATTAGATATTCTTTTGTCGTCATTTAAGATACTAAAGAAAGAAAAACACTCCTTCAAAACAGGATGATATAAATAGAACATGAAAAGAAAGATGGATTTCATCAATCGAACATTGTACACCCTAAAGCAAACCAGGTGAAAGGAACATCCATGAACTGTTAGAACTCCAGTAAGCATTCCATAAACCCTTGATGATTACTGTGCCAGACTAGTTATGCTAAATGTCAAATACTAATCAGGAGATAAAGCTGTGTGTTGAGTATAGTTAGCATATGTGTAGACACCCAAAAGTGTACTTCCCCAAATGAATAACCGGTGAATATGAAAATACGACATTTTCGAAAATACACTTAATTTGGGAAAGTTGCGACAAAATCCACAATCACAGCCACTTGCATGAATTGAATTAAAGTTGAGTATGAAATCATTTACCCGAGGGCCTTTGACTCTTCCACCATTTGTGACTAACTCCCAAAGTCATAGCTACTTGGCATATAATGTTGGCAATTTGTAGGTGTGATAAATTGAATTTTGTGTTGTGGTGATAATCCAGCAAGTGGAGTTACCATTCACACCCAAACTTTGGGGAAAAATGCCCCAATCACATTAACACACACTTAGCAAGTCTTTGCACTTGCTGTGTTTTCTCCCATTCACTTTTGCCATAATTGAACTTGAAATCAAACTTCCCTTTTGTGCTTTTTCTCCAATTTCATTTTTTCTTTTTTTTTTTACTCTTTTTTTTCTTACACTTGGGAATTCCTTTAATTTACTTGAATTACTAAAGCATCTTCACAACAAATTTACAATACTTTAGGCTTATACCACTTAGCCTTTTAAAGAAACTAGCCACACTCCACTGATTCTAACGGTCAAAACATGTGAAATTGGGCCTTAGAGGACTAGTAAGGCTAACAAAAGAGTCGAAGCTCCAAGGATTGCAATGTAATGTCAAACCAAATAAATCCAAATATGTATGTGGAAAAATAAAGAAAAATGCTCACGAAAAAGGAAAATTAAGTTAACCAAACCGAAAGATTTTGTTGATTTTGACTATTTGTGCTACTTGGCTCTAAAAAGATAACACTCTCACATGGCAGAGTCAACCAAAATCCCAAGCAAGGTTTCTATCATCAACCAAGCTACGCTCGACTTGGCCAAGAACTACCACCAAAGAATAGATCCGATCGATTACCTATAAAGCCATCAAGAAGAATTCTAGGAATCAAGCTTCATGACTCAAGTTTTAAAAGATTGTGATTTCAAGAAGATGAACCTAGCAAGCTCACAAGTCTAAAGGAAAAGAGTTGCTCAAAACACAAGATCCCATAGTAGTCTAAAAAAGAGACAATAATTTACACACTTTGCCTTGAGAAGAAAAGAAGAGAAAGAAAGAATAGAAAAGAAAGAAAAAACTAAGGAAATGAAAATCTTTTGGCCTTTTGCATGTTGACATTTTTTGTGATTTTCCAAATTGACAATCTAAAAACACAAACACCACAAAACATATACAAATAACAACCATTGATAATCGTAAGAAAATGGAGAGAAACTTGAGATATGTTCACACTAAATACTCAATCAACCGTTCATATATACTCAAAAATCAACTGACGAAGTCAAGGAACTAAAAAATAAACTCATGGGAATCATAAACCTCCTAATACAAACAATAAATGTAAACTTTGTAGGACAACCACTACGATGTCGCAAGAACAAATCCAAAAGTGGTATCTCCACAGTGTAACAAAGAAAATCCTACAATTTAGCACAAGCAAGCTGCAAATTAAAGAGAGTGGAGTTAGTGAAACTTACAAGCCACACACAACCATATAGCACAAGAGCTTCAAAATCGGGCCACAACTAAATCTATGGCTCAAAGAAAACTCCATAAAAAGGCAATTCCCCCCTAACTGAACGGAACTCCGTCTACGGAGTTCAAAACTAAGACAGTAAGGAGGGGAAATAAAGGGCAACAAATACAATATTACAAAGCGAAGAGCTAATATAGGCTCCAAAGACTAAAGTTTGGGCAAAACACTAGCCAAGTGGCCTAAACCAAACACAAACAAGCACTCAAGATCACAAAACAAAATCCACAAACTATAAGCACAAACTCAAAGAAAGAAGAAAAATACATAAGACAGGAAAAGAAAGGCCTAAGCCCTTGGGTGCTCCCGAAGCGTTTCTTTAACTCACTAGCTTGGTTGAACACAATGAAACTCGAGAACTCTTGAGGATTTGGGCCCATAGTGAGGGCTGAGCGATGACCATTCATTTGAAATGAGGAATGGCTCCTTGTTCCCACAACTCGATACCCGAAGTGGATGCACTCCTTAACTTCAAACGGACCCGACACCTTGACTTGAGCTTGCTCGGAAAACAATCTTAATTTGAGTTGAAAGTGAAACCTGTTGCGGAGGGGTGAACTCCTTTTTGTTGATCATCTTATCATGCCATTCTTGCTCTGCCTTGCATGAGCTAGCACAATCATAAGCATCTAATCGAGCTCCTAGCTTCTTGAAGGTCCAAAGCCTCTTCCTCCCGCACGTGCCAAAGTCAAATTATTCTTGATCGCCCATTGAGACTTGTTTATTATTCGACCGCAAGTGCCTGCCTTGCTACAGACAAGCTGATAGGGGTGCGTCCCAATCGTTGAATGCGCCTATAAACCCATACAAGCATCATTAATTTTTCTGACCGAAATTCTCCGTATTTGACACCATATTCTCAAGGATGCTTTAATTTGACGATTAGAACTTTAACTTGGACACTTATTAGGATGATATTGCAAGACCAACCTTCTTGTGACTCCATGCTTCTAGAAAAGCGCACTTGAAAGCACTATGGAAAAATGGGAGCCATATCACTAATGACTGCCCTAGGAATTCGAAATCTCGAAAATATGACTCCTTGAACATTCTCAGGCCACCTTTGTATCTTAGTAGTGAAACAGAGCCTCCACCCCTTGGAAACATAAATCAATGACCACTATATGTATTGGTTTCCCCTTGAAGAGGGAAAGGGCCTCATGAAATCTAAGCTCCAAACACAAAACCTTAAGTTCAAAATAGCATTTTTGGGCATTTCATCCCTCTTAAGAGTGTTCTCTGTCTTTGGAACCTTACAAAGTAGCCATACTTCAAAGAATAATGGGACATCTAAGTGGGCCACCAAAAATCCATGAAGCTAAATTTCTAGCTTTCTTGTCCGCCCTTAAGTCCCTGCTCTTTCCACTCATCAAGCCCCGACTAATCGATATACGACCGGTTTTCCAGAGATGCGCACATTCTCAAGAATTCATACAATAAGTGTGCGATGGCGCATCGAATACCACCGTGAGCCTCATCGACTTTGAGATAAGATCCTTCCTCAGCGCAACTGGCTGCGATTATAAGCCTCTGCCAATGTAACTGGAACTCATTACACACACTCCCACCGTGTCTCTATGGTGGCCGTTTTTCCTTTTCATTGTTCATTGAATACTCTGGAGGAATATATTGCGTTACCAAAGCCTGAGTTGCTACTATCATGTACTTCGGATCATACAACGATTCTGGGAGGCGTGTATGTCGGGTCGCATTACTAGTGGCACAAAGCGTAAAGCGCTCCCTCTCAATTCATTCTCTAATGGAGGTCGTCCCCAATGCTGTCATATATCCTCTGCCACAACATCCACAGCTCTCATCGGACTACTGAGAAAGACAATTGAGGGTGTCGCACTAATATAGGCATACTTTCTAACATTGCTCTGCCTGCTCTCTTATTTTCCACATCGACCCACGTGCGTAATGATATCACGAGATGCATCAACCCATCGAAACAGTCTTGTTCACGTTCCTTCTTTTGAGATCAGCCGTACGGAATGCCGGCCCACTACATCGCATCATTTCCCACCATTGATGTTGCTTTGCGCATATCTCCCTATAAAACAAATAGGCATCTCGGGAAAGATCATCGGTGTAACGATGGTTTGGAGCAAATCAAATAATCCCGAATTTCGTCAAAAGGCATGCACCACCCGCCTTAAACGATCTTCTCCGTGTTGCTGTTTATCTTCATTTGTTGAGCTCATTCAATGTCTAGGACATGTAGTATATCACATACAACCTCTGCCTTCCTTTTTCCTGGACCATCTAAGGCCAAACGCACACGTCGCACGCAACTATCTCACGCGTCCTTACGACTCATCACTCAAGAACCACTCCAATGCCCCATCGCCTAGGCTCAACACATACATTCGAAGGGCATTGGTCCAATCGGGCTTGAACTATTTGGGGGGAGATCATTAGAGCCTTATTAAGGTGGTTGAAGGCCTGCAAGACATTGAACTAGTAGCATTGAGTTAGTTAAGCAATTTGGGAGAAATCTTTGATGAAGCTCCTATAAAACCGTCGCATGGCCAAGAAATAAAGGACCTTACACCTCTCACATTTTGTCGGAGTAAGGGAGGAAGTTTCTTCAATCTCTTCTACCCTTTTCTTGTCAACTTTAATCCTCTTGTGTGAGATTTTATGCCCAAGAACTATTCCTTCCTCCACCATGACAGTGGCATTTCTCCCAATTCCAACACCAAGTTTGCCTTTTCGCACCTATAGATACCTAAATTTTTTCCCTAAGTCCAAAACAACAAATGATAAGACACTCCTTGAAACCACATAAGTCAATTTTAAAATTAATTTTAAACACTTTTCTAATTTTTCTAGATTTTTCTAAAGCATTTTGTGTAATTTTTTTGGAGTTTCGAAATTTAATTAATTTTGCAATAAATTTATTAAATTATCAAAAAAACTTCTAAAAAATTACCAAAATTTTAACACAAAATAATAATCTTAAGAAAAAAACATGGACCAATTGGAAAACGAAACATTTCGGAAGCTTGGAAACATTCCGGAACTCACTAACTTGTTCCCAAGGATTCCACATATCCCTTTCCTTCCTTGCATGATTCAAACTTTAAATGCGGCACACATCTCCTAATGAGCTTGTCAATGCCTCTCTTAAGCAAAATAGGATCATCCCAAAATGTAATACCCTGTTTCCCTTTGGGTTTTCCTTTTCATGTTCATTGAATACTCTGGAGGAATTATTTGCGTACCAAAGTAGTTGACAATGTCCGCATACCAAGGGAGCTTGTCATTACTAGTGCACAAAGCGTAAAGCYTCTCTCCTTCAATTCATCTCTAATGGGGAGGTCGTCCAAGTTATATCCTCTACGCTCAAGTCTAGAAAAATGGTTCGCAACATGATTTTTTTCTCCTTTCTTATCTCTTATTTCCACATCAAACTCTTGTAGGAGCATCACCCATCGAAACAGTCTTGGTTTCACGTCCTTCTTTGAGATCAGGTACCGAATAGCCGCATGATCGGTGTAAACGATGGTTTTGGAGCAAATCAAATAATCCCGAAATTTCTRAAAAGCATGCACCACCGCTAAGAATTCTTTCTCCGTTGTTGTATACTTCATTTGAGCATCATTCAATGTCTAGGACATGTAGTATATCACATACAACCTCTTGTCCTTCCTTTTTCCTAGAACCACTCCAATTGCCCCATCGCTAGCTCACACATACATTCGAAGGGCATTGTCCAATCCGGGGCTTGAACTATTGGGGGCGAGATTAGAGCCTTATTAAGGTGGTTGAAGGCTTGCAAACATGTGAACTAGAGCATTGAGTAGTTWYGCAATTTGGGAGAAATCTTTGATGAAGCTCCTATAAAACCTCGCATGGCCAAGAAATTAAAGGACCTTACACCTCTCACATTTGTCGGAGGAGGAAGTTTTTCAATCTCTTCTACCTTTTCTTTGTCAACTTTAATCCTCTTGTGTGAGATTTTATGCCCAAGAACTATTCCTTCCTCCACCATGAAGTGGCATTTCTCCCAATCCAACACCAAGTTTTAAATACCTATAATTTTGCAGCAAGTTGCAATTAATAAGATGAGTGGTTGTGAAACTTACAAGCCACATCCACCATCAGCACAAGAGCCTTCAAAATCGGGCACACTAACTATGGCATCAAGAACTCCATAAAGGCAAATTCCCCCCTACTAGAACGGAACTCCGTCTCGGAGTCAAAACTAAGAATAAGGAGGAGGAATAAGGGAACCAATACAATATACAAAGCGTAAGAGCTAATATAGGCTCCAAAGACTAAAGTTTTGGCAAAACACTAGCCAAGTGGCTTAACCAAAACACAAACAAGCACTCAAGATCAAAACAAAATCCCAACTAATAAAGCAAACTCAAGAAAAAAGAAGAAAAATAGCATAGACAAGGAAAAGAAGGCCTCACGCTTGGGATGCTTCCGAGAAGCGTTCTTTACTCGTCACTAGCTTGGGAAATTGACCAATGAAACTCGAGAACTCTTTGAGAGATTTGGGCCCTAGTAGGGCTTGAGCGGCATGGACCATTCATTTGAAAGGAGGAATTGTGCCTTGTTCCCACAACTCGATACCCGTAAGTGTGATGCACCTCCTTAACTTCAAAGGACCGACGCACCTTGGCTTGAGCTTGCTCGGAAAACATCTTAATCTTGAGTTGAAAGTGAAACCTTGTTGCGGGGTTGGAACCTCTTTCTTGGTTGATCATCTTATCATGCCATTCTTTTTCTGCCTTGCATGTGCTAGCACAATCATAAGCATCTAATCGAGCATCCTCTAGCTTTTGAAGGTCCAAAGCCTCTCTTCCTCCCGCACGTGCCAGTCAAATTATTCTTGATCGGCCATTGAGACTTGTGTATTTTTCGACCGCAAGTGGCATGCCTTGCTACAGACAAGCTGATATGGGTTCGGTCCAATCAGGTTTGAATGCGTCCTATAAACCCATAAAGCATCACTTAATTTTTCGGACCAAATTCTCCGGTATCTACACCATTTCTTCAAGGGATGCTTTAATTTGACGATTAGAAACTTTAACTGGCACTTACTTTGAGAGTGATATTGCAAGACCAACTTCTGTACTCATCGCAGTCTCTAGAAAAGCGCACTTGAAAGCACTATGGAAAAATGGAGCCAATTCACTAATGACTGCCCTAGGAATTCGAAATCTCGAAAATATGACTCCCTTGAACATTCTCATGGCCACCTTGTGATCATGTAGTGTATCACAGAGCCTCCACCCACTTGGAAACGATATCAATGACCACTATATGTATTGGTTTCCCTTGAAGAGGGAAAGCGGCCTCATGAAATTTAAGCTCCACATCAACAAACCTTAAGTTCTAAAATAGCATTTTGGGGCCTTTCATCCCTCTTAGGAGATGTTACCTGTACTTTGGCAACTCTCACAATGCCATGTACTTCAAAGATAATGGAAGTGTGGGCCTACCAAGATCCTGAGCTAACATTTCTATGCTTTCTTGTCGGCCCTAAGTCTCTTCCACTCGACCTCCGAAGGCACATCTCAAGATTCTATATAAATCTGCTTCATCCGGCACCTTAGCATATGTGTAGACACCCAAAAGTGTCTCCCCAAATTGAATAACCGGTGATGAAAAGTACGACATTTCGAAATAGACTTAATTTTGGAAGTTGCGACAAAATCCACAAATCACAGCCACTTGCATGAATTGAATTAAAGTTGAGTATGAAATCATACACCGAGGGCCTTGTGACTCCTTCCACCATTTGTGACTCAACTCCCAAAGTCATAGGGCTTATTGGGCTATAATGTTGGCAATTTGTAGGTGTGGATAAATGCATTTTGTTTGTGGTGATAATCCTAGCAAGTGGAGTTTACATCACACCAAAACTTTTGGGGAAAAATGCCCCAATTCACATTAACARACACTTGGGAGGCAAGCTCATTTTGCACTTGCTTGTTTTCTCCCATTTCACTTTGCCATATTTGAACTTTGAATCAACTTCCCTTTTTGTGCTTTTTCTCAATTTCATTTTTTTTCTTTTTTTTACTCTTTTTTTTTCTTACACTTGGGAATTTCCTTTAAATTTACTTGAATTACTAAAGCATTTCACATAACAAATTTACAATACTTTAGGCTTTATACACTTAGCCTTTTAAAGACAACTAGCCACACTCCACATGATTTCTAACGGTCAAAACATGTGAAATTTGGCTTAGAGGCACGTAGTAAGGCTAACAAAAGAGTCGAAGCTCAAGGAGTTGCAAATGTACATGTAAAKCCAAAATAAATCCCAAATATGTATGTGGAAAAATAAAGAAAAATAGCTCACGAAAAAGGGAAAATTAAGTTAACCCAAACRCGAAATGATTTTTGTTGATTTTTGACATTTTGTGCTTACTTGGCTCTAAAAAGATAACACTCTCACATGGTTCAGAGTCAACCAAAAATCACCAAGCAAGGTTTTCTATCATCAACCAAGCTACGCTCGACTTGGCCAAAAGGCTCACCACCAAGAATAGATCGATCGACTTACTATAAAGCTTGCCATCAAAAGAATTCCTAGGAATCAAGCTTCATGACTCAAGTTTTSAAAAMATTGTGATTTCAAAGATAGAACCTAYCAAGCTCACAAGTCAAAGGGAAAATGAGTTGCTCAAAACACAAATCCCATTGATAGTCTAAACAAAGAGACAACATAATTTACACACTTTGCCTTGAGAAGAAAAGAAGAGAAGAGAAAAGAAAGAATAAGAAAAAGAAAGAAAAAAACTAAGGAAAATGAAAATCTTTTTGGCCTTTTTGCATTGTTCGACATTTTTTTTGTGATTTTTCCAAATTTGCACAATCTAAAAACACAAAACACATAAAACATATATACAAATAACAAGCCAATTGATAAATCGTAAGAAAATGGAGAAACTTGGAGATATGGTTCACACTAAATACTCATCAACCCGTTATATACTTCAAAAATCAACTTGACCGAAGTCAAGGACACTAAAAATAAACCTCAATGGGGAATCATAAACCTCCGTACAAACAATAAATGTAAAATCTTTGTAGGGACAACCACTACGATGTCGCAAGAACATAATCCCAAAAGTGGTATCTCCAAGTGTAAAAGAAAAATCCTACAATTTAGCCAAGCAAGGATGCAATTAAAAGAGAGTGGAGTTAGTGAAAACTTACAAGCCACACCAACACCATATACACAAGAGCTCAAAATCGGGCCACAACCTAAATCTGATGGCTCAAAGAACTCCAAAGAAAGGCAAATCTCCCTCCCTACTAGAACGGAACTCCGTCTCGGGTCAAAACTAAGACAGAAGGAGGGGAAAATAAGGGAACAAATACAATATAACAAAGCGAAGAGCAAGTATAGGCTCCAAAGACTCATAAGTCGGCAAACCTAGCCACAGGGCCTAAACAAAACACAAACAAGCACTCAAGATCAAAACAAAATCCCACAACTAAAGCACAAACTCAAAGAAAAAGAAAAAAATAGATAGACAAGAAAAGAAGGCCTAAGCCCTTGGGATGCTCCGCGAAGCGTTTCTTTACGCACTAGCTTGGTGAAATCAATGAAACTCGAGAACTCTTTGAGAGATTTGGGCCCTAGTAGGCTGAGGCGGACCATTCATTTGAATGAGGAATTGTGCTCCTTGTTCCCACAACTCGATACCCGAAGTGATGCACCTCTTAACTTCAAACGACCCGACACCTGACTTGAGCTTGCTCGAAAACATCTTAATCTGAGTTGAAAGTGAAACCTTGTTGCAGGGGTTGGAACTCCTTTGTGTTGATCATCTTATCATGCCATTCTTTTGTCTGCCTTGCATGTGCTACACAATCATAAGCATCTAATCGAGCGTCCTCTAGTTTTGAAGGTCCAAAAGCCTCTTCTCCCCGCACGTGCCAAGTCAAAATTTTCTTGATCGCCATTGAGACTTGTGTATTATTCGACCGCAAGTGGCATGCCTTGCTACAGACAAGCTGATAGGGTGGTCCATATGGTTTGAATGCGTCCTATAAACCCATATAAGCATCACAATTTTTCGACCGATCTGACACATATCTTCAAGAGGATGCTTTAATTTGACGATTAGAAACTATTAACTGGACACTTATTGAGGATGATATTGCAAGCCAACCTTCTGTGAACTCCATGTCTCTAGAAAGCGCCTTGAAAGCACTATGGAAAAATGGAGCCAATTCACTAATGACTGCCTAGGAATCGAATCTCGAAAATATGACACTCTTGAACATTCCATGGCCACCTGTATCATTAGTAGGTGACAGAGCCTCCACCCACTTGGAAACAAGAATCAATGACCACTATATGTATTGGTTTCCCCTTGAAGAGGGAAAGGCCTCATGAAATTAAGCTCCAATCACAAAACCTAAGTTCTGAATAAAGCATTTTGGGCATTCATCCCTCTTAGAGATGTTCCTGTCCTTTGGAACCTCACAAGTAGCACATACTTCAAAGAATAATGGAAAAGGTGGGGCCACCAAAATCCTGAAGCTAACATTTTCTAGCTTCTCTGTCGGCCCTAAGTCTCTCCACTCGACCCGAATGGCACATCAGAATTCCATTAATCTCTTCATCCGCACCACACTCAATGAGCTTTCTATGCTCTCTTAAGCAAATAGATCATCCAAAAGTAATACCCTGTTTCCCTTGGATTTCCTCAGTCATTGAATACTCTGGAGGAATATTTGCGACCAAAGAGTTGACAAGTCCGCATACAAGGGAGCTTGTCATACTCAGTGACAAAGGAAAGGCTCTACTCCCAAGCTCTCCTAAGGGGAGTCGTCCAGTTAGTATCCTCTACGCTCAGTCTAGAAAATGGTTCGCAACATGATTTTTTCTCCTTTTTATCTCTTATTTCCACATCAAACTCTGTAGGCGAGCATCACCCATCGAAAGCACTTCTGTTCACCTCTTAGATCAAGTACCGAATAGCCGCGCAATGTCGTCAACGAGCGGTTTCTGAGCAAATCAAATATCCGAATTTCTCAAAAGCATGCACGCTAAGAATTCTTTCTCCGTTGTGTATATTCATGAGCATCATTCATGTGTCTAGGAGAATGTACTAATCACTACAACCTGCGGTCCTCTCTTTCCTAGAACCACTCAATTGCCATCGCTAGCTCACACATACATTCGATAGGGCATTGTCCAATCCGGGCGAACTATGGGGACGAGATTAGAGCCTTATTAAGGTGGTCAAGGCTGCAACATGTGAACTAGAGCAATTGTGATAGTTAATCAATTGGGAACACTCTTTGATGAGCTCCATAAAACCTCGCATGGCCAATAGAATAAAGGACCTTACACCCTCTACATTTGTCGAGGAGAGTTTCTCAATCTTTCACCTTTCTTTGTCAACTTTAATCCTCTTGTGTGAGAATTATGCCAGAACTATCCCCTCCACATGAAGTGGCATTTTCTCCCAACCAACACCAAGGTTCCTTTTGACCTATAGATACCTAAATTTCCCGTAGCCCAAAACCAAAAATATATAACACCCTCTAAACACATAAGTCAATGTTAATAATTTAAACACTTTGCTAATTTCTAATTTTCTAAGCATTGTGAATTTTTTGGAGTTTCGAATTATTAATTTGCAATAATTAATTACAATTTCAAAAAAACTCAAAATACAAAATAACACAAATAATAATCTTAAAGAAAAAACAGGACCAATGAAACGAAACATCTTCGGAGCTGGAACATTCCGGACTCACAACTTCCCAAGGATCTCCACATTCATGCCTTTCCCTCACGCTGCTGATTCAAAACAATGCGCAGAATCATATCTTCGTAAAACAGCCAACCGCAAATAAAACTTAATTTAGCAAGTCGAATCGGGAAAAGAAGGAAGTAGGTTGAGCGCGTTTGCCCAATTCTTTCCTTTTAAAATCCTCTATAATATAGCACACTCGGACGCTAAAGAAGCTTTAGACTTGGCACACTGCTCTATGCCCTCCCATCCGGTCCAAATTCTCATACTCTCTTTTCTCCGCTTCTCCTCTCAAATCATACGCTCTCCACATAACAACAACATACTCAACAACTAGCACACTAATGAGGATTAAAGTGATAAAAGTTCTAAGGATATCTGAAAGTTTTAAAGCCAAGCCTCTGTCCTACTAATGCGACGACATCGCGTTGCAAGGTAAGTTTGAGCCATAGGGTTCATAATTCTAACCCCTTGCCTGCTCTACTATGAGAATTTCTGCTGTCTTAGGTCGGTGAAATTTGATAAGAAGCTATCAACGTGCATATTAAAAGTAATTGAAGGGAAAAACGGCTTCCAAATCGCACGAGTGCGCACTCTGTCTCACTGACATAATATATTTCCTTAACAAGATTGGCAATTTCGTGGTTCACGCCTAATAAGGAATAACAATGGACAACCGGGGACAGTTAGGCTCTGTGGAAAGGAATTACAACACATTGACACAATAAACTAGAATATCTCATAATTGTTAAAGCGCTGTAGTTAGGTGCAGCTGGGGTAACGGCAAAATATGTTTGTCTGTCTTTGGATTCAAGAACTAAAATGTAAAAAAATAAAATGGAGGGGGGGTGTGCCGGGGAGGAGAACTGAACTTGGCAATAACCTATAGGCCCACTATGAGGAGAGAGGGGGGGGGGGCATGGGTGCAAACCCACCGAGCAAAGTCCGCGTGACCATCTCCAACACCACACACGGTATCCTAAGACAGATTTGAAAGAATGGGAAAACTGATGTTGATCCCTAACCTCTTCCCTTAGCCAGGACTTTTGGTGCACGACCGTATGAGCTATGGAGTCTTTGCCTGCTTTATGCAATTAGAGCAAGTAAAGCCAAATCTCGCACCTTCCTAATAAGCGGGGTGGGCACTGAGCAGGAAAAACTAGGTATCTAGGAAGCCCCTCACTTGCCTGAGTGGTAAAGAAGAATATTCGAAACGAAAGCCAAGACCCTACGCTGGTAAAACATTTGGTTAGTTTATCCTGCACTGCGTGCTGTTCTTGCTGCCGCTCGTTGCTATGCTGTGTGACTCTTACTAGTTTTTGTTCATGGGGTCTTGTGAGGGTGCTTGGCCATGCTATTGCTTCATCCACCGACGCTTGGTTAGGACGTCTGGGTTGCTTTAATTGTCTTCGCCAATGCTGCGGGAGCTACATGATTAGTTTATGGAGTCGCCCGAAGCTCTTAGGACTGCTAAATTTGCCTTCTTTGCGATACGCCTGGCGCGTCTTCGGTAGACGTTCTATGCAGTTGACTTTTACAATTGCCGCGACTCTCATATAGGACGTGTCTAATTTGTTGTTCAATTGTCACCTGACTTGTCGTAAGACCCGCAGTGTTACTCACTTCAGTCTAACTTCAGCCTAGCGTAAGCAACGCAGGGGAATGGTTGCTGGCGATGTCTATCGGGGTGCCCCGTTTGACGTACAGAATTTAGATTGGCCAGTGTTTCGATCCTCATGAACCATGCTGAAATGACAAGTTAATCGGATTCCTACCGAGCCCCCGTTGGGACGCTAGGAAACGGGTGGTGTCGCTGAGGTCGTTTGGGATAGGCTCTTGATTATTAGCCCCAGTCCGCATCTAGTAGGGTCAAAATCGAGAAAGTAAGGTGCGCTATAGCAAGATCGCGTATAGCAATATCATTTGCTGGATTACTAATGATGGCCATATCTTGTGGGAACGTGCCGTAGATCCATGAGTCCGTATAGCAATTCTTTTGCTCATCCAATGTCAGCTGGCTGGATGATGGTGGGACGGCGTATTAGCTAGCGTATGCCATCACAATGTCGGCTTTTGTTGCATTGACTGTTCGCACTCCGTACAATTACAATTCGTACGGCGCAGTCTTGATGTGTGCTGGTGCGTGTGAAGGAGAGGCTACTGACTGGTGAATTATGCTTTGGCTTTGACTTCTATACACTTTCGATTGAACAAGACATTCGTCTTGAATGCTTCGCTATAGCTTGTTGTAGCTTTGCTGCAATTTTCTCGCATTGATGATTTTGGGGCCAATTTGCTTGGGTGCTAGGGCATTTGGTCAGTTGCAGACGTGAAACAGTTATGACACAGCGGAATTCAACACACATTTGAGTACAACGGGTTTGGCCTTACAATGCCAAACAGTGGGCTCAAAAGAGGCAAAAAATTCCGAAAGGCAAAACTGCTAGGTTAGATTTTGGCTGATTTCGGGCTTTAAGCCAACTTCTTTCTTCATTTTGGCTCTGTTACCTTTTGCAACCCTTCCAAACCCTTGTGCTCTGAGATATTGCTTGGAAAGGTGTTGCTCATCAAACTCAAAGCAATAAGTCGCACTGAAATTTGAACTTCAAGATTTAAGTGCAATTTGGCAGTCAAAAATTATGTCATTTGAATATGCCTTGTCATTTGGCAGAGCTATTGGGCTTGGTTTTGTTGCGTGTTGGCCAACAATTATCAGTTGCGTGGCTTGATGCATGTCTTAGGAGTCCTTTGCAACTATTCTAAATCTGGGCAAATTTGAAGAGGATGACGAAGCTACTACATGAAGAAGATGAAAATAGTAGCTTTCATTCATTCTGTGAATTATCATAGCCGTGATTTGCCTAATGGAATATCCTCTTCATCCTTGTTGCAACATGTGAGCATCATATGCATTTTTTCCCAATGAAGTACTAAAGCTTTGAAAATGGCTGTTAAGGTGACCTTCCATACCGTAGGATGATTATTTAGTGAATTCCTCGTGCCCTTAACTTCTAGCAAAAAATCAATAGAATAGTGCACCTTGATCATGAATTACTAGGGAAAGCTTCTCGCCCTGTCATGTGATGCATCTCTTGTCTTTGCATGTGCTAAGGAAGTATGCCTATCCTTACTGCTGTTGTGTTGATTGGTTCTAGCCCTAAGGCGTTTTCTGCAGCATGCTTTTTAGCATAAGGGGGGGGGGGGGGCGACCGGTGTTTTCCGTCTTATCCTGCTTCTTGTAGGCAAGCAGGTTCAAAGAGGTAAAAAGGTGCTTAGCTCTCTCGATCGATTACGAGAGTTGAGGATGATAGCCAGAGCTGTGTTGCTTACAAGAGAAGCTATCTCCATTCGTATCGAAGATGGAAAGTATCGAACTTCGCTTGTCTATGCTTGGTTGTAATACTGGCGAACCTTCACACTCTTGTCGCAAGGACTATAAACTGCCCGTAAGGGACCCAAAGCGATGGGTGACCTATTTCTTGCAATGTTCTTCGAGCGCCACACCGGAGTATGACATATCTTAGGCTAGTGCGGCCTTCATGACTTCATCTACAGCATGACTAGCAAGTCATACTCGCCTGTGCCTAGGCTCTTGGTGTTTGGATTGATGAAGTAGTTTTGGGACACCACAAACACCTTTTACTTTCTGTGGGGGAAAATGACTTTAACCCCCTATGACTTAACCATGTTGACGGGGCTTGCCTTCACTGAGAGGCTTGTTCCCATGGACAGTGAGGTAAAGCTTACCGACCCTCGCCTAGATGACTGGCTAGGTCCTATTGGCCCCAAACTACAGGTAGAGGGAGGAAACAAGAAGGTGTTGCAGAATGTGCTCATTGAAAGGTCTAGAGCTGGAGGGCACCATAGATGTGCAGTCAACTAGGATCTTCCTACTGGTGATGCTTAGCACTGCTTTTTGCTCGGACAAGGGCGCAGGAACTAGGATCCAATTGCGTTTTCTTACTGCCTTGGATGATCTTTCGTAGGTCTCCTCCTTTGACTGGGGTGGACTAGGCTTCGGCTACTTATTACACTCTATGCGATCATGTTGCCGTTAGAACGATTGTGAAACGGTTCCCGCACTTGGTTGGTGTTCGAGAGTGCTTGAGGAAATTTTTTGCTTAAGCTTTAGTGCCTTTGTTTTTTTATTTGCTTCACTATCGTATATTTTTTGATTTCGCCTTTTGTGATTGTAGTTTTGGGTGTATGAGTACTTCCCGCGTATGGGATTAGTCTCAAACCTATCTCCTCAAGCGCAGCTCGCGATGCTGCGATGGGCCCCTCGAGAGACTACGACCTAGCATGGCGGACTGCAGCATCCTAGGAGGATTTTTCGCCACTTGAACCCAGCTGAGGTAAGCTTTGGAGTTCTAATACTTATGTGCATGTCGTTTCTCGAGGTTTCGATTCTAATTTGATGCTTTTCAGATTAAGTGGCGGCCATGGAGAAGAGTGGGAGGAATAAGGCCGAGGGGGCTAGATTTGGCAGCCGAGTTGACCAAGAGACGGTGCGTCATTTGGGGGTCTCAAGGACCCGTTTGGTACCTCGGTGAGCGCATGTTGAGGAAACATAGTCGTTTAGGGCAGACAGTGCCTCAGGATCCTCCTGACACCATMATGAATGATGACCAACTACTTTRTGTATTACATGATGATTTGAGCCACGGTGAGGCAATTGAGTATAGGCATCTCCTCAGCGCTCGAGGGGAGGGTGCGTATGAGCATTTTATCGAGGAGCGGCTAGCCACCCAAGTTGAGCTGGTGGCTGAGGTATGAGTTTTGTTTCTTAACTCTTTTACTTGTTTCTTCTTTTATTAGTTGTGCACTYACTTGCATTTTGGCTTGGGCAGCCTAAAGATGACCTGGAGGAGATTCCTTTTGTTGATTTGAGAATCCGTCCCGACTCTAATGAATTCATTGATCCCGCTCCTCTAGCTGCTTGGCATGCTTAGAACTCGATTCCTTCCGGAGCAGGTCAGGTAGGAATCTGTTGCGTATTTGATTCAAACCTTTGCCTTGTATTTTGCTAGCTTGTATGTCTTATGAAATAGATGCCTATGGCAGGAGTTATGGGATTGCTAGGAGTGATCGATGCCTGGAGATACTCTTACGACCAGCTGAGGGACTTAGTAAGTTCACCATGTCTAATGCTTCGATCTCATGTGAGTCATGAACCCTTTCTGATTTGAAAACTCCTTTTTTTGCAGGTTCGGGGTGCTCACTAGAGTGGTGTTTTGACATGCTTACCCTTGGCACACTCTGAACATACTCTATCCACCATGTACTTAATGTTTGGAAGRCCAACCACTAAGTCATGGGRTTTGAGTTTGTTCAAAAGTGTCAAGCTAGCATATGTGATGTAAACATCATCAAACCTGGTTCCTTGGCAGACTAGTTCACCTGTTTGATTGCTAACTATGTGACAAAGATCAGTCTTGAAACTCGAGCTCTATTGCCTTTGTCACACAGTTGGATATGCTCAGAGATTTAGTTGCAGCCCTGCAAACATAATATACATCATGTAATAGTTGGGAATAAGAGACGTTTACCACACCTTACCGTGGCCAACATATAGTACCCTTCTGTTGTCTCCCAAAACTGACGTCTCCTGCTTCATAGCGCTAGTGAGAGAACTTGTTTTTCTTCCTGACATGTGTCTTGAGCAGCCATCGGCAAAAATACCAGTAGGTATCGTCCCCTCACTTGAGCCTGAAAAGCAAATACAAGACGTTAGGTTTGGGACCCACCGAAGATTGGGTCGCGATTCATCAAGCAGAGGCCGAGGTGCTGTTTCTGGTCCTTCCTAGACTCCGACCAACTGAACTATCTTACTTGGTTTGGGGTGTGTTCTTTAACTTGCTTCTCTTGCCGTGAAATACATTGCATGAATGTTTGTGACCACCTTTACCAACAGAAATGTGCTTTCTAG
>SNQN01002802.1:53622-68710 GCA_008642245.1 Bassia scoparia | reverse complement strand
TAAGAGTCTCGTGGTATGTGATATGTTTGATCTTAGCTTGTCTATTTATGGATCTCATTTGCCTTTGTCATGTATATGTTTCCTTTTTTAAAAGAATAAAATAAATTACTATACATGTTAATAAGAGTTTAGCTTCTTACTCKAAAATTTAGTCACATGTTTTTTTAGATGCTCCATTGTTTATTTAGGGAAATTTCTCAAAAGATGCACCACTCTTCATTTTTTTCCTTTTTTTGATTGGGGACCTCACTTAAAACATTCTTTAATCCCTCTTCAATCACTCTTTTTTGTGGGGACCACATAATTTTTCCCGCTAACATCATTAAAATATTCATCAATACACTTACTTTAACTTCTTTTCTCTCTTTTTTGGACCCCACTTACATTTTGCCTCGGTTTCCGATTTTTTRACAATCGGAGGAAGTAATTGACATTAATATGTTTATGTGCTTTATAGAGAAAATTTTGTACTGCATGTTGATATGTGTGTTCATTTCCATATAAATTTGCTTGTTAATTGTTTTAATTGTTTACAAATTAAGCTTTGTTCAAGATGATATTGCACAGTAAGGGGCCGAGGTGTTTGATATGAATAGTCGAAATAATTTGGATAAGAACGGAAAATAAATTAAGTGTTACCCAAACCTTATCACATGTTCAGAATTTTATTGGAATGAAAACACATTTGGTCCACTCCCTATCCTCTTGTATGGTGTAGTCAACAATGGAATGAAATAATTTATTTATTTACCTTTTTTCTTTCAATTTAATATTYCTAATACTTCTTTAGCTTGATATTTTTTAAAGTGTTATATACCATAAATGACTTTGTATTGAAAAAGTTTCAAAGAGTAATTGCATATTTATAAGTGGAACCACATTATTATAACATATATGCTCAAAGATAAGTAAACCGACATAACCAATTCAAGTTTTGGTATAACATGCGAAAAGTAGAAAAAAAATTATCCAAAACAAGATTTCAATTAAAAAAACTTTTAAAAAGATGGCAAAAACCATGATCAAAAGTTACTACTAACATAAAATGAACACAAAAGGGTTCTACTACAATGCATCTCATTTTTTAAAGTAAATTAATCACATATAGTTTCTTCATATAAAGTGCAACATGAAACAAAATTCGAAGCTTGTGATCCGGCCTCATCTATAAGATTATTTTGTACTTCTAAGGACTCTTATAAAGATGTCGTCTAACTTTATCACCTAGGCTAGTACCTAGTTCACCTTTACATCCCTCCTTCATTTTGTTTCTGATTTTATTTTTTTATCAATCATTACCATCAGTACAAAGATTCCCCTTTATGCTTAAAAAATAAATTTCAAATATTATTTATAAAACATTATTGAGAGTCTTCATTTTTCCCATCAAAATCATTAATCTTGAGACAACGAATTATGAGTTGTCAATTGTGTGGAATTTGCATTAATTTCTTCGTCACTATCTATAATCAGTGTTTGATTAGTGTTGACACCAATTTTTAGTCTTCTATCACATGACAAGACTGGGTGATGAATCTGATGATATTAATAATATCAGTTTTAATTTTCATAGGAATGAGTAAATGATGAGTGTTATTGGACATTATAAACTCTTGTGAACATATTCTATTAACTTAAACTAAAAATTACTGTAAAATTATATGACAACCACATAGTAGACCGAAAGAGCTTCAAAATGATACTTTCTCTGTTCTTTATTATTTACATCCTGTTCTAATTTTCGATGTTCTAAATTACTTTCATCATATTRATTATAGAAGATTTATTATCTCTATCTCTCTTCTAAAAGTTATTACCAATGCCTAGCCCGACCCGCCTACATTTTTTTTGCGATGTTGGATAGAGTTTTTCAACCCGAAAACAAGTTGAGCTTGGCCTGCACATCTTCTTCTTTAGGGAGAGATTGGGACGTGCGAAATAGGCCCATTTTGTTAAAAAAATGTTGGCTCGCAAAGCCCACACATCTCGCATATTTCAGTTTAGGCTTGGGCAACAATATTTTGGCCTGGCCTGACCCGCATGAATGGGCAAGGAAATTTACCCTTGACCTTGCTCAAACAGCTATTCACCATAAAAAAGATATAGTTGTTGCCTCTATTAGCTTTAATTGAAGATTTTCGCTTTGATTGCCAATCCTTAAATATTCTTCACTGATTTATTAGCGCTTTTCATAATTTGTTGTTGCTACAATCATCTATAAAACCATCAAATTTTCATAAACAAGGAAGACTTCTTATGCCATAGAAGCCATAATATGCTCCTCGCGTTTTGTTTTAGGAAGAAAAAGAGAGAATGATCAATGAAGTCGCCAATGAGTTTTTGGAGTTGAACTCATAAACAATGTATTTAGACCAATAATAATTAAGAAATAAAATAGGGATGTGTCTAAATAGCACGATTTTTCCCCTTTGATTTCATAATGATGACTCCAAAATGTGGACATGCTAATCAAAGTTTGAATTTAGGGGTGCGGGTGCTAATACGTACGATAAAGTGCAAATCACCCTTGTTTAGGAAAATTTGAGCGTTTTAATAGAAGAATGTGCTAGCGAAAAAAAGCAAATCTCTAATAAATCGGCGAAGTATCTTTAATAATCACTACTCAATTAGTGAAAATTTTTAATTCACGTTGATAGGGGTAGTGACTTAATCTTTTTTACGCTAGTTTTCCAGCGTATTAAATAAATGYTCGCTACTAAATAAAGTATTTTTCAAAATATCATCGATGATTATATATTGTTGCTGATATATTAGTGACTGGACTATGTTAATCCTTGGCACTTCAGCGACCATAAACAATATCACTGATTACTCATCGACAAATTTATTTGTTCCCTAATGTCTCAATTTTCCAAACACCATTAGTTTTAAACTGTACGTTACTCAAATGGAACATATTATGTATCATTTTGAATTACATTCAATATACTATACAAGTGTAATATTAATTTTACAATACTTTTTGGCTGATGTTAAAAAAATATTTTAATAATACTTAATAATGTTGAATAACACACATATTCTCAATCCGCTAAAACAAAGTGAGTTTCATTATCATCACCGAGTCGTGTTTATGTGTTAATATTATATTATTCTTTCACTCTCGCTCTTTTATCAGCTTATTGACATTGATGTAAGTTCTTCTGAATCAATTGTCACTAACAAATTTTTCCTTTAATGTTTTTGTGCTTTGTTTGTCTGTTTTGTAGGTTATAATTAAGGATGTAATTTCCTCTTCTGCGATATCATCATTAGGAGCACAAAGGATTTCTTAGAAAGTTAGCATGACTTGAATTTCTTATTTATGAAAGTTGCATCCTTCAATATTGCAAAATAGCTTTTAATAGTGAACTTGAGTTGAAAATAAAGGAATATGATCATTGCAAAGTATCAATATTTACATATACTCACTCTTCTGGCCATATCTCACGTTCTACACATTAGATTGATGTTATTTTAATTAGGTTGGAAACTTGACGTAAAGGGCTTATAAAAGATAGTTCACACTCCTATATTGGATGACTAGTAAACAAGGTACAATCTTTATAAAACGACCCAACGATACATCCATGCACTAAGTTCGCTCGACCGATTGGGGCTTGATGCGATATATTTAATATATCTTTTCAAAGGGGCTTTAATGCAATTTTCCTTATATTAGTCTAGATGGTATTTAAGGGGTTCTAATCTAACTTTGTATGGAAGCTTTTCACTATTATATTTTAGTTTTTGTTTCTCTTACGTACTCTCGTAAAGACTTGGCTTTAGTTATTTTGATATTTTTGATTTGTTAATCAATTAAATTTCATCGTTAATTCTTCGATTCATCGCTTATCCGTATTGTTCTTTGATTCTTACTTTCTCTTTATTTGTTATTAATCGCAATTCMTATGCTTAATTTCAATATGCATTAGCAGTTCCCTTTCGAGYMAGATTAGGGATCTATGGAAAATTAACTAYTATGAATTAAGATCTACMTCAATAGGTAAWACGAGKCTAGWTAAGATTGAGAGAACGGTTAGAGTCGGTTGATGGTTCACATGATTCGAGAGAACTTATGACCCTATTTGATTGTTCCCTAATTTGAAATGTTGATTTCCAATTATTATTGTATACCCATGCTAAGGTGCGAGGGCAACACCCTCAATACCTATGGATTCAGGTCGCAAGATATTGAATACTTGCATTTAGCATATTGTGAGTGCTAACTTTGGGATTTAAAATCTCTCGATTTGAATAAAGAGTCACCACTGTGCTATTTTCGGTAGTTCATGAAACTCGTTTATAAGTATAGCCACAAAGGATAAAGACTCCATATTTAGATTAATAACCAAAGCATGGATTCAAGGACAAGGGTAAGAGTGAAGTCAATAACAACACTCCCCCCGCATCTAGTGGCCTCTACTTGTTCTCATATGCAACATTGCTATGATAATATTGAACAACATATATATTTTTGTTTCAACCTATACTTAAAAAGCCAATACTAGTTTGATTATTAATTAATGCACAATAAACTTTTATAATTTGGTGGCCACTTTGAATTAAATCAATTAAAAGAGCCTAAATCAGTTTGTCCAAATTATTTGACTTTAATGTGTTCACATACTAAATCCAATCTTTATTTTTTTTAAAGTTATAGAAAGGAATAGAATATATATAATTTTTTTCATGGAGGGTCAATATTTTTTTCATGAAAAAGTAAATGTGCAAATTTTTGTAAATAAATATGCACGAATTTTCCTGTGGATAAAACCGAAAAAATATGTACATTTATGTAGGAAAATTTACACATTTACTATCAAACTTATGCATTTCTTGGTCATCCATCTCAAAAATCAACAACCAAGATTATTTCGGTTACTTGTCTCTCTCTCTCTATCCCTACTGCCTATTCAAAGATAACTAAAATGTTAGTATTGAAAAAATGAAATACTCGAACTATATATGTACATGATTCAAAGTTTAGTAGCTTTTTACATGAACAATAATAAGGATTGAAAAAACTAAAGTAAAACAAAAGATGGATTAGGATTTATTACATCATAATTATACTTTAGGCGAGGTCTAGATTGCAACTCTTAATATGTATTTCGAAATACCTTAAACCAAAATGTTTTTAAGTATTTGATTAAATTGTTTGAGAAAAATAGAATTTTTGGGAAAGTTAAGTAGTAAACCTATAAGATTAAGGCCCTGTTATTTTGGGCTTATATCTATGGTACTTCAATTCAGTTCAACCAACTTCAACCGACTTCAGCGAACTTCAGCTCTCTTCTTTTCAGTTCAGCCAGCTTCAGTTCAGTTCAGCTAACCTTAGCCCTCACCAAACTTTAGCTCTTTCATAAATATTTTAGATTTATTATTATTTTAATTATTACAATTTTTTTTGTTGTTGTTGTTGTCTTCAATGTAGAGAAGTGAAGGTATTAATATGCTCTTCAAAAGTTACGTGAGCTTGGAAACTGGCTTAGTCCAATTCATAAATCAGTATCAGAGAGCTCTTAAAGACAAGGTTGAAGACGAGAAATATCTGAACTTCTCTTTGAAGTATAGGCCACTAGCATATGACAGAAACATGATTGTTGAGTATGTTTATCACGAAGCATACACTAATGCTAAATTTGAAGGAGTGAAGGACGAATGTTCTGCTTTAAAGAATATAAATGTGACTGAAAGGACAACAATTGGTGGAGTGAGTATGTTTTATGTGCAAGAGAAAATCCCTAAACATATTTGGAAGGCAAGATGGAAGTATTTTTCTGTTACGATAGAAATCGCCAAAGGTGAGTATTCATGCTCTTGCAAGGTGTTCGAATTCAGAGGCATTTTGTTTAGACATATTATAAGTGTTATCGAGAGTGAGAGAGGACATTGATAGCATTCCTATAAAATATATCTTGAATAGATGGAGGAAGGACGTAGTTAGAGAGTATGAGAATGATAGGGTCTCTTACTATGACCCGTTGGAGTTGGACCATGTTTAAAAGCAAATTAAGTTGACACAAAGGCACAACTACTTAAAAAAATTAGAATTGAATGATGAAGACACTTATGTTATGTACAAGGAGCACACAGAGAAAGTTAGGTGCTTGTTGGAAGAAGGTGTAGGAATTGTGCGGAAAGGAGGGCCCAATAGTTCTTGGTAAGATCCATCTGTACGCAGGGTATATGGTCGTTGTCGAGTACGCCCAAGGGACGAAAATCAAAGACACCTCAATAAAACAGTACCTCCTATGGAAAGTGGGATTATAAAAGGCCCAGTTGACAAACGCCACACTGGTAGAGCTACTAAGATCAGGAAACCAAATCCCTGCGAAAAATCGAAGGCAAAGAAGAAAAAAAATAAGGGAAGAGAAGAGGGCAAAGAGGAAGCAGCGGGGCATGAATTTCCACTTGACTTAAATCTTTAATAGGCATTTTTAGTTTATTTCTTAATTTAGCCTTGTTTTGTACTTAAATTATTCATCTAATCCTCATAAAACATCTTTTACACTTATCTATTTATCCGTGGCTAAACTTTTTTTATTGCGGTGTGGTGTTACGAAATAATTATATTTTGGAGTTTATGTTTATTGTCCACTTCTACTTTATTTTGTCTATGGCTTCAAGTAACTAATATGATCCTCATAAAAATTGTTCCTTACATTTCTATTTATTCATGGAAAAACTCATTTAATATTTATTATTACTCACCTTAAAAAATAAAAACAGTTTGACATCCACTTACAATTTAAGCTTTCATATTGTGTTTTTATGTTAAGCAATAAAATTCTGATCTTAAAGTATTGAACACAATCGTCATGCAATAATGCAGTATTATTAAGTAATAAGGTCAATACTGCATAATTGCTGGCTAAAGTCTCTCTCAAATTCCATCTTAAACTACATCAGGTCAAGGACATTCTACCAAAGTATCTCTCAAATACCCTCTTAAACTCATCTAATCACAATTTTAAACACATTAAACAAAAATGTTTTGAAAGGTCAATTCATGTTCGATTAGGGTTCTTAAAGGTTGGTAAGGGTCCTAAAGGGCTCGAAGCTACGCCCTTGATCTAAAGCATCGTGTTGCAAGGTAGGTTTGATGGAAAAGTCTCAATTCTAACACCCTTTTGCATGCTTGTTTAGATATTCGACATTATATGTAAATTTGCATGTAAATTGATCAACAACTATTTGGTTTCAATGAAAATCAACCTAGGCAAACTTTAAATTCTTGTATGAGTGCTTACATGCTTGTAATCACCTTATTCATGTCTTAAACAAAACCTATAATTTCAATGGATAACCGGAAAAGTAAGAATTGAATTCTAGCAAACAAGGTCTCATCGAGACTGTACACGCGGGGTCTACTRGATGGRATCAATCCACCTCGGGCCCGATAGGGTTAAAAAGTCTTGACCACACGGTGCCCGTACAGTCATATAATGATATTAATGCATATATAATTTAAATGTGTGACAAATTTATACTCCATTAAAATAAAAACATTAAATTTGTTTTCTCCCACAATGACACATCACATTGAGAATGTGAAATTGAAGGAGGAAAAATAACCAACAATTTTGATTCATGAGTAAATAAAACCACATAACAATATACATCGTTAATAAAAGTGACAAGAAAGAATAGCAATAGAAAATGAAATGAATGGTTGAATAATAGTGGCCCTCTACTGCTTACCCTTTTACTCTAGTTGAATAATAGGGACAACTGGACAAGGCTCGGGGTATCTTTTAGGCCTCTTCTTGTGAAGGGAAGATTCACATGGCCTGGTGGGATCAGAAGAAGCTCCCCCCCCCCCCAATTGAGTTATGGAAGTTGTCCACCAATGTTGGCCGAGTTGGAGGAACATTAGGGTGCTCATCCACTGGAGTCGCCTCATGGATGGCCTCTAGACCACCAGAAATGATGCGCCACCTTAGGTTGTACATGCAAAGCATTAAAACCTCAATAAAATGACAAAGTTAAGAAGCTAGTGACGGGATAATGCAGCCGCATTTATACATACCTCAACTACCCCGAAAGTTTAGACATCTCCCATTTTCATCTCCTCTTCGATGTCTTCAAAGAGGAACTCCTCATCGGAAATGATCTTGACCATTGTTGTGTCTCCAAATTTCCCAGTCTCTACAAATAGAGTAAACAAATCAGAACAAATAAAGACAAAGAAAAGTGAAACATAAAATGTGCAAGGAAAAGAAAGTCGGAAATCGGTTGGGTACATGCAGACGCCCTACCCGGCGATTAGTTTTTGCTCAAACGGCACATAGCCAGATAACGATCGTTCTTCAATTCTTTCACACTAAGAATCCACTTCCAAATCACCCCAGGTAGGAGATAGGGCTCACCGGTAGAGAGCAGCACTTCTTATTTTTCAAAAAGAAGAAAGTATAGACTTGAATTTTTGTGGACTTTGAAGTGGACTTGAATTTGGAATAAAGCATAGACTATGAATAAATTAGATATAGAAATGGATCATGGGCCACAAACTCAAAAGAATTGAGATTGGATGCATATGCACATGTAGACACAACAAGCACACTAGCATGATATGATACAACCTAGAGTTTGTTAAGGTTAGTCAAGGGTGCCATGACTAGGCTAGAATGTCCCATACACACAACTACATGTTATGGCAATCCATGGAAATCTAAACCATTAAGACTTCGTAAGGCACTAGGTCACGTGTGATGGTTGGGATAGGCATCAAGCTTATGTCTTAGTTACATAGGTAGTGCACGAGCGCCAATGTTAAGTGACCCCCCAAACATGTCTCGAGTGTAGAATACACTCATGTGAGACGTGTACATGCACTATGCCTAGCACATGTTTGCAATTACCATGATGAAATCATGCAAATTTTCAAGTTTCGCCCACTCATTTTGTAGGGTTTAAAATCCTAAAGAAATCCTCCCTACTAAAGTCTCCAAAAAAAGGTACGGGTGTCGGGGGGTCCCCGAGCTGGTTTTCCCAGTCCCGCTGCCTCGCGGAGTACAATCTTAGTGAGACATTGTTTTGCAAAGACTTGAGTTCTTCCTTATTTGTATAGTGTGAGTATGATGGGCATAGAGGATTATGGGTACTTGAAATCGAATAGAGGAAGTCACCACCGCACTTTTTTTCGAGAGCTATAGAACCCATTTTAAGCCTTGTTAAGTCATAATGTAAGGCGAAGACTCCATAGTCTAGTCGTGCACAAAATAAATGTATTTAGGGACGAGGTGAGGGCAAAGTAGTACACCACATCCCCCCCCCCCCCCCCCCCCCCCCCCCCCCCGGCCCCCCCCCCCCCCCCCCCCCCCCCCCGCGGCACATCTAGCGGCCTCTACTCTGTCTCAATTGCAAATTCACTAATTGTAACATTGAACAACATAGATATTTCTGTATTAATCCTTATTAGGAGAAAGATTAATCTAGGCATGTTGAATGAATGCATGTAAAGATCAATTAATTGTTGTCGCTTGGAATTAAGTGAAGATTCAAGGTGCCTAAGCCGTTTGTCCATGATTATCTTATTATGCGTGACAAGCAATTAAGGGTCTTTAATTAGCAAAATAAAGGTGATTGGAAATTCTATACATGAAATAAGAAGAAAATACATGGGAATTACCTTGAATCGCTATCCAAAAAAAAACAAGCGTTAGCATTGAAGTCGAATCGCTTTGCAAATTGCAATTTACACAAGGAAAACCAAGGTTAGTAAAAGCAATATAGAACTCAAATAGAAAATAATGAAAAGAAAAAGTTATTTACATCTTAATTGATGTCGAATAATTGATTAATCCATATTACATGATTATAATGGTAAAAGTAAACAAAAACAAAGAATAACTGAAGAGAAAGAGAGAAAGAGATATGGGTACTATTATTTTTGTGGCCTCATAGAATATACCAAACGATGCACGGTCAAAACAATTCTTGAATGCTTGCCATGAATGCCTTAATCTATTGAATTTAATGTGTTTTGAATATGTTTAAATTTGAAAGAATTTTGGAAGAGTTTTTGAAATTGAATTTGAATGGTTTTTTAAGTGTTTATGAGAGAAAAAATGTCGTCAGAGCTTCGTTACCAGTCGGAATTTCACGAAACGAAAGTCGAGGATCTTATTTTTTGCCCTATATTAGGTGGAGCACATTATGGTGGACATAATAGCGCCAAGGAGGGCGTAATTATGCCCCAAAGTTTCCATGAATTTGCAAGGAGGACGAAAAAAATGTTTTGCAATTTTATTGGATTGCAAGGATGATTCCATGAATTTGGAAAACCTTGGGCAGAAATTCAAGTGGGCCTCACGATTGGGAATGTTCTAGATGGTTCTGGAATGGTACGTTTCGCTTTGTTTAACGTTTTTGTTTAAAAAATTAATAAATCAGGTTTTGTAAGTCGACAAAATTATGGAAAAAATATTCCAAAATTAGGATTAAGTTGTAGAGAATTTTGTTAAAATTTCTTAATTTTTGAAAATTATTTGATAATTTTCAAATTGTTTTAAAATTACAAAAGTAATAGAAAAATTCCAAAAAATGCTTGAAATTGCCTAAAATAATTCCTGAAAATTCTGAAAAATTCTAGAAAAATGTTTTAAATAAGAAATATTTGTTGGGAAATTAAATCATATTTTTTTGAGAATTTTGGGCTTGAAAAAGAGATGTGGATTTGCAAATTGAGATTCTAGAGCATTGTTTGAGACGCGCAACTGTTTTTAGAATTTAACCATTTGCACTGTGGTACAATAATATCATTTGCCTTAAGGAGAGGCCTATTATAGGTATCTAAACTATGCTTTTGTGGATAGAAAATTTTGTCACCAATATCCTAAAGATGACAATGGATGTGGAAAGTGTGATGGGTATGGTAAGGCGAGCTGAAAAATATTTTTTGAAAAGTTTTTTTCATTGTTGACCTACAAATTATCTTAATAATTTTAAGGAAATAAAAAATTTCTTGTGCAACTAATTATTGGATTTTAGACATGAAGTTCACTATTGATGCGTTATGATACTTTGCACATATGAAGTAAAAGACGATGCATCTAGCGTAACTTGCAAGGATTGCCTTGTGAATAAGAATCTTGTGGCATGTGATATGTCTGATCTTAGCTTGTCTTTTTATGGATGTCATTTCCATTTGTCAAGTATATGTGACCTTTATTTGAGCTTATAATTAATAACTATACTTGCTAATAAGAGCTTATCTTCTTCCTCTAAATTTTTTTATTAACATGTTCTTAAACTTTGAACAAAAATAGAATACATAATAATTGACATTAATATATTTATGTTCTTTATGGAGAAGATTTTATACTGTGTTTATGTGTGTTCTTATTTTTATATAAACTTGCATGTTCATAGTTTACAAAATAAGCTTTGTTCAAGATGATGAGAATTCATGGCAAGGGGACGTTTGGTATGAATAGTCGAAATGATTTGGATAAGAAGGGAAGAGAAATTAAATTATGTGTTAACCTTAACATATATTTGGAATTTTATTTTAATGAAAACAAATATGATTCACTCCCTATCCTCTTGTATGGTGTAGTCAATAATGGAATGAAAAAGGGTTATATGTATCGTGAATGACTTGGTATAGAAAAAGTGTTAGTAATTGCTTGTTTACAAGTAGAAACACATTATCAAAACATATTTGCTCAAACATAAGTAAACCAATAAACCAATTCAAGTTTTGGTATAACATGCAAAAAGTATACAAAAAAATTTGTCCAAAACAAGATTTAATTACAAAAATGTTAAAAAAGAAGGCGAACACCATGATCAAAAGTTATTACCAATAATAAGTGAACACAAAAGGGTTCTACAATCTAACTTATTTTTTCAAGTTAGTTAATCACATATTGTTTCTTAATATGAAGTGCAACATGAAAGAAGTTCGAAGCTTGTGATCCTCATCTATAAGAATATTTGCTACTTCTTGGGACTCTAATAAAGATATGGAATCTAACTTCATCACCTAGTCTATTACCTAGTTCACCTTTTCATCTCTTGACAAGACTCGATAATATCACTTTTTTTAATAGGATTGAAAAATTGAGTATTATTGGATATCATTAACACTTATTAAAATATTCTACTAAATTTAACTAAAAATTATTGTAAAATTATATTATAGCCATAGAGTAGAATGAGAGAGCTTCAAAATGATACTTCTTATGTTCTTTATTATTTACATCCTTTTCTAATTTTGGAAGTTCTGAATTACTTTGAAAATTTTTATTATAGAAGTTTTATTATCTCTACCTCTCTTCTATAATGTGGGTTCATATTTAGAGCGGAGACTTTGGTTAAAAACTGTTGGTTTAACTGCATTTGGTTAATGAACTGAACTGAACTAACTGAATTGAAATGAACCCCTAATGAAAATTAAACTGAATTAAAGTCATTTCTATCAACTGTAAACTGCATGCAACTGAACTGAAATTGAACTGAAACTGAACTGAAATGAACTGAACGTAAGGAAACCAAACTGAACTGTAACTGAACTGAAATTAACTGAAAATCAATAAACTGATTTAAACTGAATTGAACTGAATTGTAATTGAACTGAAATTAATTGAAAAACCATTAATTGTTTTAAACTGTAACTTAACTGAAATTAACTATATATTTATAAATTATTTAAAATTAAATTAAAACTAACTGAAAAACTGTTAACTTATTGAAGATGGGTTAAATTGAACTTTAACTTAATTGAAATTAATCATCACATCATAAACTGTTTTAAACTGAATTCAAATTTGGTTTAAACTTAATAACTTAAAACTAATGAAATTAATTTGAATATGATAAATTGTAATTCAAAGAGGGCAATAATAKTAATTTGATGATAATATTAAGGGAAATTCCCTTTGGTAGGCACCAATTTTTATCAAATCCCTTTGGTAGGTACAAGTTTTTATAAATTCCAAATATAGGTATGAGTTTCATTAGTTGTCCTAAGCGTCAGTACAATAGGGTATTAGCTGCTAATTTGGAGGGTTTGACGTTAATTGTGTTTTATTAGTACTGACTCTGGTTTGATATGTGGTTAAGCTACTTTAAAATGGCTAATCCCTTCAACTGATTATCGCAAGAACCAAGACCGAACCCCCTGAAGCTCGGCTCGTTAAGAAATTCTAGAGGCTCAGCTCGGCTCGAAAGCTCGACAAGCCTATAAATCAAYGCTCGACTCGAGCTCATTAAGCTATTATAAAGCTCGAACTCAGCTCCAAAGCCCGTTTATATTAGGCCCACAACTTAACTACTTTTTATATCTATAATACTTTTTTAAATATATAAATAATAATTAAATAAATTAAATTGAATAAAATTAAATAAATAAGATTAATATGACAGCCAGCCCAATATAGCTGTTACGGTTGCAGGCTATATCTTAAGCCCACACAATACTAAAAGATCCTACAAACTTGCCCCTTTTTATAACCTTGTCAATCTATGCATTTGTTATTTTTTCGATGTGAGAACTTTTCTCTTGTTCTGTTGGTACATTTCTTGCATTGTTTCAGTTGCTGAGCTCTTTCTTCTCTTGTTACTGCTGCAGTGCTGCTGGGTCGACTTCAAGATAAACTGTAGCAAGCTAGATGATCACTACAACAAGGTTTTTCAATGGGCAAGCCAGATGATTCCACAAACTTGCCCCCGTTTTATAAGCCAGCAAGGTTTACTAAAGATACATGAGTATTAGCAATATTGTCAGTTGTGACTAATCAACCATAATTTGCTAAATCTAAGGATAATATTATTATGGTTATAATATTTAACCACTAAAGACACAAGCATAAACTAAGGCTATGCTTATTACTAATTTGCTAAATCTAAGATACACTTTATTCTGAAATAAACTAAGCCTAATATTCCCCTCAAAAAAAAAAAACTAAGCCTAATATTTGAAGTATTAATAGTTATTATTTAAAATAATTTTTATACTAAAAAAACTTAACTAGCCTGTTCACGAGCTTTCGAGCCGAGCTTGACTTAGCTCAGCTTGGCTCATTAAGCTTTTGAGCCGAGCTTCAACGAGTCGAGTTTTGATTGAACTTTGACCGAGGCGAGCCCGAACTGTTCATGAACAGGCCAGACTCATTCTATTATAATTAATAACTTTTATTATATTTTTTTTGGGGAGAGAAACTAATAATATTATTCATACTAAATTATTCATATTCAACTTTGATCGTCATTATTTTTCATATATATAGTCTAATTTATTGGCTTATGACTAATGATTTGGTCTAATACAAAATCAAAATGTTATTACTTAGTTTGTTATACGTCTATAATCGATTCTAATACATTGTTATTTAGTTTCATTGATCTAGGTTGGGCTACTGGTAACTTACATACATTAACATTGATCATCTTATCTTATATCCAAATTATTGATATTCACGTAAGWTTAACTTTGATCGTAATTATTTCATATATCGATCGAATGTTTCCTATAATTGTTTTATTAACTATTGATGTGAAGGAGCATAAGCGTGATTGAGTACATATTTTAGTCYTAATTCATATCAACTTGTATAATTATACTTATACCGGACTATAGTAATTCAAATTTTAGCATCATCCTTTGATATATTGATCTATTTCGTAATACTTTATACAATACAGCGCATACAGGTTCCATGTATTATAGTTTTTGATCTACAATTAACGAATATATCCAATATAAATAAATTGATCAAATCGATTAATACGACTTATTGTAACTATTGAGTTGATCACATCACCTTGTCATCTATCATCCGTCTGCATATATTCATATTATTAGTCTAGTAAAGATATACATATTATATATTAATGTATGATAGTATATATATAGAGAGAGAGAAAGGTCAGAGAGAGAGAGAGAAGAGAGTCAGTATCAAATGAAACCACACTTTATATGAAAAACGTGAAACCAAAAATAAATGGGTACAATTTTAACATTTTAAGGGTAACATACAAGCAATAAAGGTCACAAACTTTCAGCTACTGATGATGCAACATACACGCTACCCCTTCTAAACCTTAATGTACCTCAGAGTGAAGATACGAGAGTATA
>SNQN01002802.1:27852-53484 GCA_008642245.1 Bassia scoparia | reverse complement strand
AAAATAGTCAACAAAAAAAGGTGCAATTGATGCAACTTAATCACTAAAACTGTTATGGTTAAAGTACGATACTGAATTCAACCGAAACATATGTTAAATTTAAATCGATAGTTACACAATTGTTCGTTTGATCCGAAAGCATATGGTTTGGATCAACACCAATTACTCACACTAAAGCATTATGGTTAAATTACAAAACTGAATCCAGCTGAATTCAAACTGGAAAAAAATGTTTAACGGAAAAATTATAATAACATAATGAACCGTTTGAACTGAAGTCATATGGGTTGAATCAAAATCAACTGCAACTGAACCGAACTGAACTAAAAAGGCAAATCAACTGTGTTGGTTTGAAACTGTAACCCGTAAAGTTATAATTGAAACAATTATTGCTAAGGAATAAACTGAAACCAACTTAATTGAAGTCAACTAAACTGTTTGATTCGAACTATAACTGAACTGGCTAACTGAAGTTCCTCCTCTATTCATATTGCATCCGTGGATAAAATTGAAGGAAGAGAGAAATTACAAGACACATTCATGTTAATTAGTACATTTCTTATTATGTTTTCTCATATAACTTTTTTTCCCTTTCTTTTAAGTTACGTGGTTGGCCTTATCCATCCAGTAAATGCATGATAGTCTAATTAGATTTTTTACAATATTAATCTAAATTAGTACGGAGTACTTTATTTGACTTCAAAAGTCATTCTTTGTCTTGCTTGAGAGAGAATGTACAATAGTTTGTGTAAAACTCTAAAAGTTGTAGCACTACTTCAAAATCACTTTAGTAGGTAGACAATATATTAATTGACTTTGAAAAATTTACAAGATATGAATTGTGGGAAGATGAAGAAACTCTATAACCAATTTTATTATAAACATGGTACATTAGAATGTGTGTTACTTGGAACACTATTGCTATTGAAGATATTCTTTTTAATGTTGATTGTAGTTTTATTTCGTAATAATCTTTATTGATACGTTGAATTACTAGACCCTAAATCTATTTTTTGTAGAACTAATAATCTTTATGAACCAATTGCATTCTATTCATTTGATTATGCTATATTTTGGCAAATGAGTGTGTGAGGTTCCTAAATTTATTGTCTTTGACATTTTCGATAAGAAATTAATTTTGTTTAGAAAGTCTTAAGGTTTGGAAAAGACACTAGTGAAAAAATCCCTATTGGTAACCCCCTATTTGTAACCAACATATGAATTGTTGGTTACAAATGACCTTTTTGTAACCAATAAATGTAAAAGTTGGTTACATATAGTTAGTATTTGTAATCCACATAGTAGTGATGGTTACAAATAACATTAAATGTAACCGACAAAAGAAAATGTTGGTTACAAATAGATTTTTTTGTAGGAAAATTTGTCAACAACTACCCACTTTTTGTCAAACTTTGCAAACAACTACCCACTTTTTTAAAAAAAAACAACTACCCACTTTTTATCAAATGTTTGTGAACCACGACCACTTTACGATTTTTCACTAACACAGTTAACTCTCTCCTTTCCAACCACCCTCCCGCCACCTCCCCTCACTGCTGCCACCTTCTACCACCACCACTACCCTTCTGCAGCCTCACCCTACCACCTCCATCTCCCTCTCCTTCTTTCGCCTCCCCCTGCCACCTCCATCTCTCTCCCCTGAAGCAAGCCTTCCCCAGCAGCCCGCCCTTCCCCTGCAGTAACTCTTCCCCAACAACCAACACCCCTTCCCTAACAACCATCAGCCCAACTAGCAACCCCCAAACAAACCACCCCAAACCGCACTACCCCAAATAATGAATTCCCCAATTTTTTTTTTTTTTTGAGAAAAGGTAAGAAGAAGGGTTTTTCCCCATATACCCCTGACTTTAGGCCTAATAACCCATATACCCCCGTGTTTTTAGAAACGCCTCATATACACCTGACATCAGAGAAAATAGCCCAAATGCCCTTAATGAGGATGGAAAACCTAACGTTGTTAGTGTTTCATGCAATTAACCCCTAAATTACAATTATCTAACCACTAATTCATTCTCTCTCCTCCTAATACCATTTTAATTATCCAAAAAAAAACCTATCTTCATCTTCAACCTCCTGCGTATCTTCAACTGATCTAGTGCAACTTATTATACATACAAACCAATTAATCTCCCAATTTCTCTCTCCTAAATTTATTCACTGATTTCCTCATTATCAACAGAGAAGAGAGAAAGGTTTACGAAACAGAATTAGATCATTGATTACTCAAATGCAGACTATCTCGTACTATCATTCCTAAACCCAGCTTCAATCGAGACTTCCAGCCCTCACCTCGCAGCCAAAGCCTCCCCCTCCACCACCGAACATTCACCCCCCTGCACCACCAACGCATCACAAATAACAATTTCAAAGAAGAAACACTGTACAAACCAAAGTAATGAGGATGAAAGAGAGTTTTGCCGCCTTCAGCCCCAATATAGCTCCCTTCATCCCCTCCGATCACGCCACTTAACCTTTCGCCAACGTCAAAACCGACCCATTAACTCCCTTAGATCACCCAGTTGAGTTCTGAAACAATATGAATGTATCCCCAATCAAATTTCGACCACATTCATTTTCAATTGGTACATATATTGGAAATTGCACAAACTATCTAACTCCAGTAAATCGAAACTCCCAATTCAATAGCAACAAGTTTCTGATAATCATTGAAGTAATTGACAAATTCAAGTCAGACATAGTTGCATCTTATAGTGAGGATTAAGGAATACTTCCAAGTCTAACTACAATATAATAAATGGATTTTGACCAACTTAACAATATTAATAATCATAAGCTTGACATTAGCATATCAAAAGGGGTGCCCTGAAATGCTGAAAACAGAAAGAAAGATCYAAAATTGGTGAGAGAAAAGAGTAAAAATTGCAGCAGAAAGATTGCAGGTGAGAAGTAGCGGAAGAAAGTTGGTGTTTTAGATTGGTTTAATTGAAGACAGGAGATTTACAACATCATCGTACTACTAAATTCGGAGTAAATGTCAGGGCGTTAGGTTTAATTGGGTAAAACTAACGGCGTTAGGTTTTCCATCCTCATTAAGGGTATTTGGGCTATTTTCTCTGATGTCAGGGGTATATGAGGCGTTTCTAAAAACACGGGGGTATATGGGTTATTAGGCTTAAAGTCAGGGGTATATGGGGAAAAATCCCTATGAAGAAATATTATTAACAACAAAAGGCTCAAGTGTACAAAGTAACAAGCATACAAGTAGAAACAAGCCAAACAAAGCCACATCTAGGATGCTTAAAGCATCATTGCCTAACAATGAGGCACCTTCTAGGAAGGGTACTCACTGCGGCCAATCATCTGCAACATCCTAGAGCTAATCCTGAGCTAAAAGCTTGCTAAACCAAATTCTATCACTGCCTTTGACTTTCCTTGGCATAATTGAGCTAATCCTCCAATATACAGAGTTCTTTACAAAAGTAACACAAACATCAGGCCTAATTATAGCTTTATCCCAAACAGCCTTGTTTCTTTGCATTCAAATGCAATACATCAAAGCCACAACAGCACTCTGCAAGACTTTGTGCCTAAAGCTCCTACCAGTAGCCCATTGATGCAATTTTGCAATAGATGTTAGATCCACCTGAATCTGTAAATGGCTCCTCAAACTGCTCATACAAGCTGCAGAATACACACAAGAAAAATAAATGTGATCTATAGACTCAGCAGCAAGTCCACAAAGAGGACAATAAGCAGGGACAGACAAATTGAATTTGAGCAATCTATCCCTTGTCTTGAGCTTCCTAGTCATAATGAGCCAGCTAATGAAACTGCATTTGGGAATATTCAACCTATTCCAGACCTAACCATCCCACATAACAGGAGTTGGATCCTGCCTTAACCAACTGTAACCTTCTTTGACAGAATTGCCTTTTGTATTGAATCTCCATTTATCATTGCTGTACCCATCTCTGAACATGTCCTTGACTCTGCATAATTGTCTCCAGTACCAGCTAGCTCCTACAGTTGGAGTATAAGATCTCCAATCCTTGTCCTTTAAGTAGACACTATGAATCCACTTGACCCAAAGAGAATCAGCTTTGGAGGCAATGCACCACACATACTTACCCAGAAGAGCATAATTCCAAGCTTGACGAGATTTGAATCCTAATCCCCCATACTTCGCTCCCCTACAAATAATATCCCAGGCCACCAAGGACATTTTACTAGAAGAGGCCTTGCCTTCCCAAAGATAGGCTCTACACACCCTGGTGACTCCTTCAATAACTGATCTAGGAAGCAAAACCATACTAGCCCAGTAAGAGTGGAGATGCAAAAGCACTGAATTAATCAATTGAGCTCTGCCAGCATAAGATAGGGATCTAGTCCCCCAGGTTCTAATTCTGCTAGTAATTTTATCAATTAAGAAATCACAATCACCTTTTGACATCTTCTTAGCATTTATCTTGACCCCCAAATATTTGAAAGGAAGCAGGCCTTCAGAGAAATGAGACAATTGTAGGATTTCTGCCATAACTGCAGCATCCACATTACAAGTATAGATAGCTGACTTTCCTGAATTAGCTACTAAGCCTGAAGTAGCAGCAAAAGTGGCTAGAGCCCTTAAATTCAAGAGGACTGAGGGTTTATCTCCTTTGCAAAATAACATCAGATCATCAGCAAAAACTAAGTGATTAAGTCTGAGAGACTTGCATCTATAATGGAAGTGATAATTAGGCTGCTGTCCCACCCAAATAAGAAGCCTGGACAAATATTCCATACAAATCACAAAGAGTAAAGGGGAAATAGGATCCCCCTGCCTCAACCCTTTCCTCCCATCAAAAAAACCATGCAATTGGCCATTTGTACAAAGAGAAAACTTGGGAGAAGTGACACACATCATAATACAAGTAGTGAACTGATCTGGAAACTTTAAAGCTTGTAACATATCATGTAAGAATCTCCAGTTGACTGAATCATATGCCTTCTTAATATCAATCTTAAGTAAACACCCAACTGGTGTAGATTTCCTTTGATAAGTACCCACTAGGTCTTAAATAATGCTCACATTGTGGAAAATTTGCCTGCCTGAAATGATGCCAGATTGGTTGGGAGAAATAATATGAGGCAAAACATCCTTCAGTCTGTTACACAAAAGCTTAGAAATACATTTGTAGACAGTGGTGCAACATGCTATAGGCCTGAAATCCAGAACAGATTGATGATTTTTAAGCTTAGGAATGAGAGTGAGTTTTGTACAATTAACAGCACTCAGCAATTTCCCATGGAGGAAAAAATCATGAATGGCAGTGCATACATCAGGGCCTATCACATTCCAGGCTTTTTTGAAAAATGTGCTATTATAGCCATCTGGGCCTGGAGATTTATCACCTGGAATAGACCACATCACCTTCTTAATTTCATCATCAGTAACAGGCCTGAGCAGACTATCACATTGCTGCTGAGAAAGAACAAGACCAAGATCAATGATCTCCTGTTTCACCACATCAGTAGCTGGGACTTCAGTACCAAGAAGAGTAACATAATAATCCTCAAAAGCTTTCTGAATGCCCTGAGGATCATCAGGAAAATTGCCATGCATATCCTGAATGGAGAGAACTTGCTGCTGAAATTTCCTGATCTTAATAGATTGATGGAAAAAATGTGTATTCTCATCACCAGCCTTCAACCAATTGACCTTAGCTTTTTGGGATAAAAAACTAAAATATCTCTTTTTTACCTCCCTGAAATGAATACTAGCTTCATCTTCTTTAACAATAAGAGATTCATCAGTAGGATTAGCATGCATAGTAATCTGACATAACTCCAATCTTTTCCTAGCCAAAGCAAATTGTTCCTCAATATTAGAAAAGAACTTATGATTAAACTTTTTTAGCTGAAACTTAAGCTTTTTGAGCTTTTGAACCAACACAGACATAGGATAACCAGTCACCCTTTCTACCCAACACTAATCAACAACATCAAGGAAGTCAGAATGGTCACTCCACATATCAAAAAATTTGAAAGAAGGCCTCCCTAATAACTGATGAGCACCAAACTGCACAACTGCAGGACAATGATCAAAGTCTCCCTCTGGGTGAAACAAAACAAAAGAATTAGGAAAGGTATCCATCCATACTTCATTAACCAAGCATCTGTCCAGCTTACTAAAAACCCTGCTCGCCCCTTGTTGCTTATTAGTCCATGTATAAGAACAACCTTTGTATGGGAGATCAAAAACCTGAGTATACTCAACACTCTATTGAAAGTCAACCAATTCCTGAAACTAAACCTCACTCCCTATTTTATCTTCATAGTGGAGAGGAGAATTAAAATCCCCAGCCACCAACCATGGCCCAGTGGTGACAGCAGCTAACTAACCAAGTCTGTCCCAAATAGGTAATCTGGCATGCCTCTCATTAAAGGCATACACAAAAGTAATATGGAAAGACTTATTTGAAGCAACATGAGTAACTCCAACATGCATACATTGAGGAGTATTAGCCACAGGAACCACCAAATAACTAGTGTCCAACCATGCCACAAGAATTCTACCACCTGGATGAGTAGAGAAATTTGTAGCAATGTTCCAACCTTGAAAAATGTTAGCATAGAGATGATCAAATTGATTTTTTATTTTTGTTTCAAGCAAACAAACCAAACCACATTTATGATGAGAAAAGAATTTCTGCACTTCCTTCTGTTTTTGGGACTTATTCAAACCCCTAATATTCCAAATGAGAATATCATCCAAATAACAGTCTTTGGACTTGATCTTGGTTGCACGAATTCCCCAATTTGAAACCCAAATCAACGAAAAACGCAAATTCAAAAACCCCATTTCGATAACCCCAATTCGATTTCTCAATTCAAAATCCCCAATTTGAAAACCCTAATTTGATTTCTCAATTCAAAAACCCTAATTGGAAAATTGGGGGAATCAAAACAAACCCTAATTGAAGAAATTGGGGGAAATCAAGTGGCGAGCTGGGCTTGTGGGTACAAATTGATGACGGGACGGTTGCGTGGGGTGTAGCGAGGTTGGTGCGAGCGAGGGTGACAGTTGAGCTGGTTGCTTGGGGTGGTTTCGAGGGTGTTAGTTGTGGTTTCGAGGGTTGCAAGGGTGTTCGTGGCTCAAGGTGGTGATTTCGAGGGTGTTAGTGGTGGCAGAAGGGTGGTGAGAGGTGGCAGCATTCAGGGGAGGTGGCGGGAGGGTGGTTCGTTGTGGTTGGAAGGGAGAGAGTTAATGGTGTTATTGAAAAATCGTTAAGTGGTCGTGGTTCACAAACATTTGATAAAAAGTGGGTAGTTGTTTTCTTTTTAAGAAAAAAAAAGTGGGTAGTTGTTGACAAAAAATCCTTTTTTTAATATTAACTAACAAATTATTTGTAACTAGTAGTATCTGGTTGGTTACAAAAGATTAGTCAAATATAATACTAATCTAAATATCTAACAAACCCATGAATTGTTCTAACCATTTGCATCAAAAAAATGAATTGTTCTAAACATCAAGCTATAAATGATTTATATGAAGTACAAGTATTTACATTAGAGGACTTCAATGTATCCAAATGAATGGATCCAAATGTTTCAATAACCAAAAAACTTGTATCATTCGTGGCTTCTTTCTCTCACCATGTGAACAACCCTAGGTGACCACATCTCTCTCTCTCCCTCCTCCATCTCTTACCGCGCTGCTCTCTTTCTCCTCCATCTCGTGTTGTGTTATTGTTGTTGTTACTCAATATATCTCCTCCAAATCTCTTGCTGTGGTGCTTCTGTTGTCGTGTTGTCGCTCCTCCATCTCCTACTGCGTTGTTGCGTTGTCGCCGCCCCAACCGACACTGCTATTGTTGGCACCCCAATTGACACCACTATTGTTGTTGTTTGGTTGCGGCTTTGTGGTTTTTCTTAATACCATTGTTAGGGTTTCGCTTTTGTAAGGTATTCTTCTTCTTCTCCCCCCCCCCCAATTTCGTGTAGATCATAATTGCTTATCTATTTATTATTTTGTTCTTGATTTGATGAAACCCTAAGTTTCTTTTGATTTTGTTTGAGTTTTGTGGTCTATTGTTTGCTCGTGTGTATATGTATGCATGTATGCTCATTGATTTTCCTTTTATTTTCTGGTGTCTCATCTTGCTAGTATTGCCATGATAACTTCGCTAATTGCTTTCATATCCTCACTCCTTCAGTTCCTTCAAGAGTCCCATATAGTTTTGTTCGAATCTTTAGAAATTAGGATTGACATTAGTTATAGAAAAACCCTAAATTTGGATTTTATTCCTTGTAAATTCTAATTAAATTGGATTTAGGAAATTGATTGTGTTTATTGTTTAGGCTTAAACAATGCAGTGTTTGTGTGCATTTGTGGAGGGAGCTGGAAATCATTGTTCATTTGTCGTTCAGTCTTGGTCCTATTGCGTTAATTTGGTCTGAATTCTGAAACACTTAATTAGATGCGTGAATGTGCAAATAGAAATAATGACATGAGGGAAGAGCTAGAGAAAGGTTGAGTACATTGAACTCATCAGAAATGGCTTCTCTGGCATTTTGCATAAATATATATTATATGCCCTGAGTAGAACTCACAATTCCTAAGTTAAATGACAAATATGATATTCCATTTGTTGTTGATGGTGTATTAAGGGTCAGACTGTTGTGTTAGTATCTACAATTGTTGTTCGTGGTATTTTTGGGGAAATACCAATATTTTGAATATGCAATTGCAGCAGTTTTGAATTGTTAAAGCACGTATCTAAACATGTAGGCTTGTGTTGGTACAATGGTTAATGACAATTTTTTAAGTACATGCTTGCATTGTCTCGATACATGGTTAGTTTTATACCGTGAGTAAAATGTGTTATTTATGTGTGTATCTAGCTATTTTAACAACTATTTAAGAGGGCTTAGTGCTGCTATAATTGAAAGACTTGACTTTTATTGTGTAAATGTCTTTCCATATACAAGTGTATTTTAGTATGATAAATAGTTATTCAATATGCTTGACATACACTATTTTAAGGAAATTTTGTCGGAAATCCCCAAACGTTTTACTCCCTTTGTCAGAAACCCCCATTGTTTTTCAAAAATTTACTAAACCCCCAAAATTTTGCATCGAGTTTAAAACACTACTACATTAAAAGTCTAATGCAACACTTTATTGCAATGATTTAGGCTAATGCAACAATCTTTTGCAACACTTTTTACTAATGCAACGACTTTATGCAACAATTTTAACTAATGCAACGACTTTATGCAACAATTTATTCTAATGCAACGAACATATGCAACGTTATGTACAATTGTTGCAATAGCCTACCTAATGCAACACTTTCTTGAAGAAAATACAACGCTTAGTCTCAAACCGTTGCATTAGGGGTTGGAATTCAATTAAAAAATGAGAAGAGCTATTGCAACGGCTTGCAATTTAGTTTTATACGAGTACATAGTAGTACTTGGTATTTTGTGAAAATTTTGAACGCAATCCTTTATAGTTGTTCTTACTTTTTGCCTACACAAATCTTGCTTCTCTAGTTCTCTCTCCTGACTTCAACCCAAATTCCTTTTTCTTAATTCTTCAGCCAATTCAAAACCCGATTGAAACAAAAATTCGAAAAAACCCCAAATTCGACAACCAAATTTATACTCTAATTAGACACTCAATTCAACACCAAACAAAACCCTAATTTATAGCAAACTTGAAGATTATTCGCTGCAAACAAAAACCCTAATTCGCAGGCTATCAGTTCGCCATTTGTCTTGCAATTTGACAGATTCAATCTCTCAATCTACTGGTCGCCATTTCTGTACACTGGTCAGTTTTCATTTTTGGTTTGGGTTGATAAATTCGTTTTTGATTTGGGATACTAAATTCGTTTTTGTTCAATTATTCAGTATTTTGGGCGATTTTACTATATTTTTGCCATTACTATGTTTTTTTGGGTGTTTGAGCTCATGGCTCAATTATTACTGTGTTTTCGTGTTCAGTTTGCCTTGATTATTTTGTGTCATTTTTGGCTTTTAGTTTTACATTCTATTTTATTTGAGTTTATTTTTCGGTTTGTTTCCGTAGTTTTGTTTAAATTGATTTTTTTCTTTGTGATTGGGTTGAGTATTGGGTTAGGAGAAGTCGAATAATAGCTAATTTTCAGAATTTTTTTATTTACAATTCCTATGGTGAATACTCCTGCAATATACCTTTGGAGTTGGAATTGTTACTATTGTAATTACAGATTCTTTGGACTTGATAACTTTGATTGGAATTTATGGTTTCTTTCTTGAACTAGAGATTTGTTTAGGTATTTTTCCTATGTACACGAGTATATTGAGAATTTGAAATTATTGAATACCAATACTTTAAAATTATGAACAATAAAATACATAAAGCAACAATTTTGATTTTCTTCAAACTCTCTTTGGTGTTGATTATGTTTGTGATTTTGGTTAAGCAAAACTAGAAGCAAACCAAGCGTTTCACATGTTCAACATTAAGTAAGATGACTAATGGAATTTCTTAGAAGTGTTYCATTACTGTTTATTATTGTTGTGATAAGCTGCCACTGTTGAATCCATTGTTGCTCTGAATCTGCTTGTTATTGCTTCTGATGTATTGCTATGTTGTCGTTCTGCAAGTGTTATTCTGCTTTCTCATACTAAATGTACTCATGCAGAACGTTGGCAATGTGGTGCCTAGGTTGTAATATTTCAAATTCATCACTCCCGTTCTGTTAAAGTTTCCATGATTGATATGCCTATACTTAGTGATGCTCCTTTTACTCAGCTAGCAATCTGTAGTGGTTTCATTTTTTGGGTTAGCATCTTGTTATTTGTTGTCTACTTGCGTGTATGATGCCATATCAATCAAGGAAAATCAAGAGTTAGTGATCTAAKCTTGGGTAAAAACTAAGTAACAATCATCATTGGGGTATGTTGAGTAACAACACCAAAGAACTGAATGTATTTAAATTTCTAATCCTCTGAAGTAAGGAGACATCATATTATTTGTTTTTCGTATTTACCAACAAGAGATTTTATCTCAAGTTAAACAATTTTCAATTAGGCCAATTCTAACTTCTAAGATATAAATGTGATGATTAACGGGGAAGAAAAAGGGTACTTCTTGGTTGAATTTTGTTAAGAGGGCTTTTCAATGTCCTTAAGGAGAGTCCTTATAAGACTTGGAATTGCAAAAGAAAAGAAGATCATCATGACCAAATGCTGAAAAGATCCTCTTGTTTGGATGATCAAATGTTGAAAGTATCAATTTTTAAGAAATCATGTATATTTTAACACTTTTGTATTGGTTATTGTTGGCTGGAAACTCTTAAAATTTCAATTGAGTTGTGTGAATGAGTTATTGGGGTTGCGTTTTATTTTGGTTGTGTAGTGTTGTTGCGCCTTAGTTGGGGCTGTGTTTTTTTTTTTTGTGTTGGTTTAGAACATACTACTGTGACTATTGAGCTGATAGTTTTGGCTGATTGAGCAACATCTAATTTTATTCAGCGTGATATAATATTAGTTGCACGTTATTCACCATTGACTCTTACCCCTAATACATACAGACGACTCCAATATATCCAGCTTTACCAACCCAAACCTTAAACTTGTTTGAGCTGAAAATCATGTTAAAAATTCAATGTTTATGAAACCTTAAGCTTCTGTTGAAAAACATGCTAAAAATCCATAAGGGACATACCCTAAACTGAAAATAACCCAACTAACCAATGCCTCGAGGCCCTCGATCATACTTTCGTCTACTCATCATTATCATCACGACGCAGCGAAACAGGGCCACTACGAGTAGGGACCTCATGTACATGCCTAACCTGCACACAACCCGAGATACTTTTGCTACTGCCATGCCCAATTCTCGACGTAGGGCCTCAAACCTGATGTTGCAGCGGCGAACTTCCCGAGGTAGGTCCATGCTCCCTCCCCCGTTGCTGCACCTCGGTATGCTGCTATTGGCCAGCACCAACAGGAACCGTAGCTACTGCTACTGCCTACAGTGTCCCCAACAAAAGGGAAGTTTCCTACTATTGCAGCATTGGAGCAGTATCCGAGGGACGTAGTTGTTGTTCCCGGTGGTGCTGTTGTGCTGGTACAGTGGACTGAGCCACTTCCATCTGCTTCTGTTTATAATGTGTATAATGTTTAGCTTTTATGATATTTATAATGTATAGCTTATATACTCGATAATAGTCTTTGAGGTTCTAATATATTTTTAATGTTTGAATGTATTTAGGTACAAAATGAGCTAAATGGGTCAAACGATGAAGCAATTACTCATGGTGAAGATTTGGAAGGGTTATTCAACTTAGATTATATTTTAGGTATATATCACATTAGTGATGATAATGTCCATGATGTGTTGATGTTTTGTAGGTCTTTTGTGTAGAAAAGTTATTAAACAAATATGTATTTTGGTTTCAAACAAAAGGAGGATGTCGTAACTAATATGCAATGCGAGCTAGCTTTTATTTTGGGCTGGAGCGAGCTAGTTAGCCTTATTTCGTTGGCAAACGCTGTAATTAAGTTGTAAATTATGATATTATTAATATTAATATATATTATTTAGTTATGATTGTTCTCTTATTATTAGATATTATTGTTATTAATTATTAATAGTTCAATGATTAGTAAATATAATAATATAATATTATTTCATTTATATTTATTATGCTCAAGAAGTGTTGCGTTAGGTAGTATTTTATCAAATGCAACGGTTGAAATTTTGAACAAAACGTTGCATTAGACTTAATGTAATAGTGAATTTTTATAATTTAAGTTGTTGCAAAAGATAAAATTAATTGTTGCATTTATCTAATGCAACGGTTGAAATTTGTCAAATCGTTGCATTAGACCTAATGCAACAGTTAATATTAGGATATAAATCGTTGCAAAAGAAAAAACTAACAGTTGCATTTATCTAATGCAACGGTTCATATGGAGTTAGTGAAACGTTGCAATAGGTTATTTTTGGTGTTGCATTAGACCTAATACAACGATTTTAACTTACTTTTTAGAACTGTTGCATTAGACTGGTAAAAGTGTTGCATTAGATCTAATGCAACGCCTTCAAATGCAACGAAAGGAAGACCGTTGCATAAGGCCTTTTTCAACACTTTTTGAAGGCTATTGCAACGATTTTTGGTGTTGCATTAGAGTTTTAATGTAGTAGTGAAATGCACCCCCATTTTGTAACTTTTGTTTATTTTTAACGGACATGGGCCCACATCTGCTGCTTATTTAACAACCTCATGTACTTCTCCCGATTCTCTCAACGACCATTTCTCGATTTTGAATTTCAGAAAGAAGAATATTCAATTGAATGCAAAAATTAAGGGACTCCTTCATTGAATCATTCAGGTAAGTGTAATTTTATTTCAATTTTTGTTCTAGGGTTTTAATTCTCAATTGTTTTTCCAAGAATTTGTAGTGTTTGTGAATTGATTTAAGATTCCCTTTGTGTTTTAGGGTTTTATTTCACAATTCATTTTTCGAAGAATGGCTACCATTAGATGCGGTTGTGGACTTCTTGCAAAGGTTTTGACCTCATGGACAAAATATAATCTAGGAAGGAGGTTTTATGCATGCCCGATTAAAACATATGTACTGTAGCAACACCCAAATTAACAACGAATTAAGTACCTTTGTTTAGCCCCAATCTCTTGTTTGACCTTCAATATGCCGTTGCCTTTGTTTGACACTTCATTAGATTCCATGAGAGAGAGTGACACAAATGAAAAAAATGGTATGATGATGACAGCAGTAGATCGAGTGAATGAAGAGAGAAGGAAGAAAGGGGGAAATGAATGAGGGATGACAGGTTGTTAGGGGATTTTATTATTGAGGGACAAAAAAGACAATTCACAAGAAAATTAGGAGGGAAAACGTAGATGTGGGCCCATCTCCGTTAAAAATTAACAGAATATACAAAATGGGGGTGCATTTTAAACTCGATGCAAAAGTTTGGGGGTTTAGTAAATTTTTTAAAAACAATGGGGGTTTCTGAAAAAGGGAGTAAAATGTTTGCGGGTTTCTAACAAAATTTCCCTATTTTAAAATGGTTGTATTAATTAAAGTAATGATTTCTATTCTATACTTGGTGGAGAAGTTCTCATAATCTCTCTAAAGTAATGATTTCTATTAATTGAAGTAATGATTTCTATTCTATACTTGATAGCTTTTTTATCAGTGTTACTTCTTTTTTTTTATATCTAGGTAAGTTATTTGGGTGTTATGTTCTTTAATTTTTTTTTTGAATAGCCTGAAAGCCAGGAAGATGAATGGCAAAGAAAATGTTCATTGCCATCGCTTAGGTTGGTTAAGTTATTCAAGAGCACGAAATGAGTGGATAAAAAAAATAGACTTCCTGAGCAACAAGAATCAAGTGTGACTAATTGTTAAGAACTGAACCAACCTCAAATGATTGAGCACAACATGTCAGGTGAACAACAAGTATCACAAGCAATAGAGGTAAATAATGTAAGAGGTTTTACTAGTTGTTGAGTGTTATGGTTATTTTCCACTATTGTTTTGCAAACTGTATTATTTTTCAATGCTTATGAGTTGGGGAATAATGCCTAACCATTTTGGACTTGACGTGGGGCTGTATTATAGCGTACTATGCAGGTTGGTATTTGTTGTTATATTTTAATTCACTAAGTTGTTGCTTAGACTTTGATTTTAATCGGAGGTAATCTCCTTGGACTAAATTTATATTTAATTAGGAGTTAATCTATTATTAAAATTATATGTTGGCCCCAATTAAATGTAGTCTTGTAGTGAAAGACCCTTTAATGAAGGGTATTTCGTTATCGTGGCAAATGGGATAGCCTATCCCATACCTACCGAATTGACTCATAATCAAGCAATGATGCCTGACCATTATATGGTTAGTGTAGACAATACTTATGATGACTATGTAAATGTTGATATACTAGTAGCATCTCCTGATGGTATCACAAAGTTGGGTGAAGCGAAAAAGTGTTTTCTTCAATGGCCTATTGATTTAGTGTTCTTTAATACTCGTGAGGTCACAAATTGTCTTAGGCTACAACAAATGCAATMATAATATAGACGAGGTAAGTTAAATCTTCCTCCKAATGTATTATATCCTTTCTTCGTTCAATTATGAATTCTGCGTGTTTTGAGATAAGGTGATATTTGATATTTTGCGTCTTCGTTCAAGTAAAAAGGCTTGAATTGTTTTGTTACTTCTTGCTTTCTGGTGGTTGTGTGCAAGATTTATATTTGACATTGGTCAAAATTTGTCAAATTTGTTCATATTTCACTTGGCATGTTTAATTTGACAATAAGATGCAGTTTGAAATATGAAAGCAAATGAATAATTGATTAAAAATCAAATTATAATTTTTCCCTGTTGGATAACCTCTATCTTATTTGCATGAATTTTTGAATTTCTTCACATAAGTAAGTAGTAAGCAACACTAATACTTATATACCAAGTATAGTACACTTATTTCTTCACATGCCAGATTTGCTATGGTGAATAATCCTCCATATAGCCAAAACAAGATTATGGCCACTTACAAACTTCGAATCATCGCCTGCAAGAAATTAATTTGTGTCTTAACATGTGCTAAGAGCACAAACTATGTTAACAAAGGGTGAGAAACTAGTCTAAAAGATCTTTAAATCAAGGTCGCCTTGTGAGGAATTTTGTCAAGGACTGTCAACCAAAGGAAGAAGTTGATTTTGGGAAGAGTTTTGCAGGACCAAAGATGACAGACTGAATTACCTTCTTGCAGTTTGCATACCAGCAAAGTTCCCTCAATTAACGATCATTAGCAAGCAATAATTAATAGAATAATTCATTGACAGTCAGATTATAATTACCATCTTGAAGCAGTAGAAAGTACAGAAACACTTGCCATACTAATGTTAAATTGTTATCTTGTGAAGCTTGCTATTGTTAAAAAGGGGGTTGGTGATTAATTGAGATTTTGAGCACTGTTAACCTTCTAAAACTTAAATGTATGACTTCCTTCACAAGAGTGCACACGCGCGCACGCACACACGAAGTAGATGCTGTATGCCATGACCATATATATCGTAGTTATAAGTGATCATTATCTAAAAATTAAATTTAATCTTAATTGAGATTTGAGCACCTAATCCGACACTAATGATCAAAGCAGACAACAACTTAGACACTTAGTACAGACTTTTAAACTTAGTATTGCCAAGTAATCTGAGTTGTATACGAGCCATATTACCCATATGTCCATATAGCAATGCAAATTAGAACCTAGCTACATTAAAGTTTTGTCATGAACCTGATTATATGTCATGGCAATAAGTAGCACCAACAGGACTAGTCTAGTACAGCCAGGGTAGCTTCTGCATCTCTGCATTCTCTGCCTTTCCTTCTTTTTAAGACATTTCGAAGACGCACCCCAAGGCAGTCCCTTGGGTCTGTTGCTGCAGCGAAACAGACCTCGAGGCAGAGGGCTCACCACTGCACAACCAGAAATCACAGCAAGTCTGACCTGCTACAACGAGGTTGCTAGCTGTTGTTGGTGCCCATATATGTTTTCGACCTGCTGGTGCTGCACTAAGCACTATTGCTCACCACAGTTAGCCTCACCTACTTTGTCGATGCTCTGAGACAAAAAAAAGGCTTGAATTGTTTTATTGCTTATAGCATCTTTGTGATTGTGTGAATGATTGGCTTGGTATTATATTGCCCATAGATATATATGTCATGCATATGTGAAGTGTTTGATGATGACTAGTTTGCGCTTCTGATGTGATTTGACTCAGAATCTTATTTGATATGTGTGTAATATAATGTGAGTGTGAAATCTAGAAATTCAACATTTTACAAATAGTATAACTTTTGATTAAGTTTATGCTTGTTATAGGTATATGGTGCAACAAAAAAGCCATATAGTGATGATCAAGTCAATGAGGTTCGTGGACAATGGGCAAAATACTTTAGAAATGAGTTTCTAGTGGAATGAACATCATTAGTGTAGTCTCATAGTCCTTGTAGTCAGCGATAGAGATTTTTTTGCTGCATTTGATGAACTACCTAGGTAGAAACTTGTTAGTATTAGCTAATGAAAATGATATTTGGAGCTGAGTTGTACTGCTAAATTGTACTCTGCAGAAATATTATTGGTATCTTTAGAACCTATTTTGGGAATGAATTTGATGAAACAAGTTTATTATTTTCATTTTGAATGTTCTATTTATAGAGGAAACTCTGCCGAAATTTTGATACAATTATTGGTTAAATAGTTTGTTATTATTTGTAATTTAGGACTCTATATACATATATATATATATGTGTGTGTGTGTGTGTGTGTGTGTGTGTGTGTGTGTGTGTGTGTGTGTGTGTGTGTGTGTGTATATATAGAGTTAGGATCCAATGAAAACCACATGTTATATGAAAACGTGAAAACCAAAATAAATGGACACATTTTACATTTTAAGGGGTACATACAAGTAGTAAAGGGGTACACAAGACTTTCAGTTACTGTTGTTGAACAATCACGTGTACCCCTTTAAACCTTCAATGTACCCCAGATTGAAATACAAGTATATACATAGATTAAATCGTGACCGTCCATCTCGAAATCCTCATCGGCAAGATTAAAAGTTTTTAGTTTTCACCAAAGGTTTGTGTTTTCACATCAGATCCTATTCCCCATAATATATATATATTATATATATATAAATAATATATATAATAATATATATATATATATATATATATATTATATATATATAATATACTATATATATATAACGATAGGCGTGTCGCGCACCTAGCAAAAATAACCTAACTTTTCCTCCTAACTATGTAGTCGGGCAAGTAAGGGTCGAATCCCAAGAGACTAATTCAATGTAATTGTATTGACTTCAATTAGAGCTAAGTAGGTAATCAAAATAAGAGGAGATTGATATAAACTAAAAAGAACTAAAGCAATTCGATCTAATAGGAGATATCCATAAATAAAACCAATTCTAGGTTCAAGAATTCCCACTAATATGAATTAACTCAACAAGCAATTCCCTTTTCCCTTGATCAATTAATCAACTATATATATATATATATATATATATATATATATATATATATATATATATATATATATATATATATATATATATATATATATATATATAACGATAGGCGTGTTGCGCACCTAGCAAAAATAACCTAACTTTTCCTCCTAACTATGTAGTCGGCCAAGTAAGGGTCGAATCCCAAGAGACTAATTCAAAGTAATTGTATTGACTTCAATTAGAGCTAAGTAGGTAATCAAAATAAGAGGAGATTGATATAAACTAAAAAGAACTAAAGCAATTCGATCTAATTGGAGATATCAATAAATAAAAGCAATTCTAGGTTCAAGAATTCCCACTAATATGAATTAACTCAACAAGCAATTCCCTTTTCCCTTGATCAATTAATCAACAATTCATAGGATGGAAGCGCCCTTATAATACTAACGATTTCTTACGATCAATCAAAAGCTTCCTTAACAAAGCAATCCTACCTATTTTCATGGAATCAAGTATTTTAAGGACTTTAAGCATAGCATCCTAGAATCCTAACAAATTTCACCATCTACTTTCGTGATGGTTTCCTTTATCTTAATTTAGAGTTCTAAAATCAATTAAGAATCAACTTTCGTTGCAAACCTAATCACATTCATCCAATATTATTTCTAATCAAAGAATGATAATAAAACCAACTCTAAATTGAAAGAATTGTAAATTAATCAAGGTTGGGAATTGGGAATTCAATTGCAAGTCAATCCATATTAGGGTTCATCCTAACCCTAGAATTTGGGGAAACTACTCACACATAGCTATTGAATAAACAAAACTAAGATTGAAAGATAACATGATTAACACTAATAAAACAGAATAGAGATGAAAAAACAATACTTGAATTGATGAAATTGTCAAAACAATGTTGAAAGTACCCAAATTGAGAGTTGTGTGCTGAAAAACAAGGAGAAAGAAAGCTTCTTCTATCAACCCAACTATTATTGAAAAGTATGTAAAAGAATAGAATGAAAAACCCTATGTAAAAACCTATTTAGATGTTAGGAATATGAATAGTTTTCTACATCAAAGAAGGGGCCGCAACCAGGGTGTGGCAAGTGATTCTAGGTCGCAACTAGGTTGCGGAGTGGGCTGCCATGTACTCCAAAACTCTTCAAAATTCAAGTGGCCGCAACCAAGTAAAGGCAAACTAAGTGATTTCCACAACCAGGTTGCGGGGGAACTTCATGAGCAATTCTTTTGAGCTTTTTCGCCAATATAAGCGTCTTGAATCACCCGTTCTTTGATCAACATCGGATTACCTCTACATGCATCTCCAATAATCCTAGCAAAAGCACCAAAAACATACAAAAACAAAGCAAAACAAACCCGAGAAGAGCAATCGCAAAATATAAAGTATAATAGCTCTAAAAAGGTTGAAACTATGGAAAAATTAAGATGAAAGCACACAAATTTAGCATAGAAATATGAGAATAAAATGGTGTTATCAATACTGGAAAAAACCCATATTCAATGCAAAATTTTGATCTATTTGTAACCAACATTTTAAAAGGTTGGTTACAAATAAGTGCTATTTGTAACCATCGTGATGTTGGTTACAATTAAATTGACTATTTTTAACGGCCACATTTTTAACCATCGATGATGCTTACAAAAAGCCCAAAAACGATGGTTACCAATAGGTATTTTTTCACTAGTGAGATATTTAGGTCAGATGACTTTTCTATCTAAGAAGATGCATATTATTTTAGTTTGGTGGATCAAATTGAGGGAAAGGAGAAAACACTACAAGATTCATCAATTTTAATTGGTAAATTTCTTATGTTGTTTTCTTATTTAATTTAACTTTTGTTTCTTTCATTTTAGTCAGGTGGTAAGCCTTATCCACCCAGTAAACTTTTAAATATATATATTATATTAGTATATTTTAAATTCAAAAGTGATTCTTTCATCTACCTTTAGAGGGAATGTACAATATTAATAAACTTATTTTCTTGCACAAATTGGCTAACATTATAGAATACTTGTAATTAGTGTGAGTAAAACTCAAAAAGGTTGTTGTAGTGCTTCGAAATCACTTTATTAATACTAGAAATGACTTTGGAAAATTCGCAAGGTATGGATTGTGGATGATGAAGAATATTCTTAACAATTTAGACTAGAAATATTGTACAAATTTTTTTGGTGTTATAACATCCACGAGAGCGGAGATAAGAATCAATCTCAGAATGTTAAGGAACCAAAGGGAAAACATTAACCACTAGAGTTATGCCTCATTCTCGGAAACATGACACATTTGAAAGTGTGTTAATTCTATCATTATTTCTATTGCAATTTTATTTCCTATGACTAGGTTTTTAGTTAATGGTACACTACTACAAAAATTGGATATGGCACCACTTTTAAGAGACCGGTTAAGTTATATCACCGAGCTCTTACCTTAAGAAACCGGGTATTTACAATAACCGGTCTCTTAAATCCATCTAAGAGACCGGTAAAAAAAAAACACATCTCTTAAATAAGATAAGATAGACCGCATTTCATTAAAACCGGTCTTCTTTTACCTTAATTAATATCTTTTTTTGTATTTTTTACAGTGTAACTAACTCTACAACTCACGCAGCCTCTGTACACGGCACGTTTGTAAAGTGTAACTATTGGCCCTTTTCTTATTATATGCTCCTCACCTCATTACTACTCTTTCTTTATTATTCAGCTTCCTCACCCTCAAACTACCATCTTCTCCCCTCTCATATCTACCCTTTTTATTATCAGTCTCCTCTCTCCTCCTCTTGTCAAAAAAAAAAAAATCTGGATTTGCTCCCTCTCCCTTTTTTATTTTTGGGTGGTAATTGCTCAAATTTGCTCGGATTCCTTGTATTGTGAAAGGGAAGAAAATTAAATGTTAGATGATTTTCGTGAGTAATGTTTTCTATTTATTGAGATTTTTTGAGTAACGTTGTCTCATATTTTATAGATTGGTATTATTATTTTTTCACCTTTTGTTTTTGGTTTTTGAGTTTTTGAGTTTTTTTAATTGCAGTTTTCGATGTATTTTGTTTTTCTCCCTCAATTTCGATTTTGGTTTTAAAATTTTCATAGTTATCTATTTAGGTTTTTCTCTAGTTTTTCGATTTTCTCCCCTCCGAATTTTGATTCAAAAAAAATTCAATTCTTTGTTGCTTATTTTTCGCTTTGACTGCTCGATTTTCTCCCCCTGTTGTTTCGTTCCTTTTTGTTAGATCTAGTTTTCAAAAAAAAACACTTTTCTACTATCATTTGTCTAGATTTCGATTTTTAGTTTTGAGTGTTGTTTTTTTGTATTTTGAGTGTTTCTTCTAGCAGCTTATATCACTTGTTGCCCGCTGAAGGAGAAGTGTCAATCACGCCCCTAACACTGACGATGCTTCAACCTCTCATTTGCTTAATGTTTCTGCTCTTAGATTTTTCCAGTTTTCTCTCTAATTAATATGGCTTGGCAACTTGATTGTTTTTTATTTGGATTCTATTTTGTGGGGTTTCGAATTTTTTATCTTTTTGTTCAGAAAAATGTTGTTTGTCAACTTCAATTTGTTCTGTTTTTTCTGTAGATTTTTTAAAAATCGCATATAAAAAACGTGGTGTACTCTTACTTTAGTTAGAAAAAGACCGTTTTCTCTTCCATCAGTTCAATTCATTAATGTGTTATTACTAGTCTTATATTTCTGATGGCAATCATCTTGATTAGAGTAGTGGGTTGGTTGAAATTTAATGGTTATGCTCTGAATGCCGGGTTCAATTGGTTGGTTTATGATCTTCTTTAATGTGCTTGACTATATTTAGTAGTTTGATTTCATAGTTTGTTGCATATTTGCAGACAAGGGCTTTTGGTGAAATAAAATGAAGAAGAAGGAATCTTGGGTTGAGAATGGAGAACAACAACAATATCAGTGGCTCAAAAACGTTGTGATGTGAGGATGGAGGATGTGTTGTATCTATAGTTAAATTTTGATAATGTACTTTTATTGGTTTTGCATATGATGCGAGTTTTTTGGACGAGATGAGAGATTTGGTTGTTTATTGATTTAATAATTATATAGAATAATTATTTTTTGTTGTTATTCTGGACTAAATGTGTAATTTATTGATTCCATATACGGAGATAGTAACAAGTAACATCGGATGTTGGGATTCCTCGCATCTCGATGTATTTTTTTAATCTTATAAAAATTAGCTAAGGACGGTTTATAGCCTAAAACCGGTTCTTTGATGATCAAAGAGACCGGTAGGATAAAAAAACGGTCTCTTATATGGATATCAAAGAAACCGGTTGTAGTCTACTCACCGGTCTCTTAATCATGATAAGAAACCGCAAAAAATCCGGTTTACCCTAAGAGCCCTCTTACGCTAGAGACCGGTTGTGGTGCGGTCTCTTTGACCTTTTTTAACGCGGTCCTCTTTGAACCTTTTTGTAGTCATGGACTGATCTATTTTTTAAAGAAATCATAAATCTTTATGAATACATTGCATTTTTATGCCTATAGATTATGCCATTATTTGATAAAAACTCATGTGAAGATCTTAAATTTTTTGTATATCATTTAATGCTTTACATTTATTTTATCCTTTTTAATGCTCAAATTGTAGAGTATAGATTATATATTCTAGGTTTCAACTAATTACTCAAAATTTTGGTGAAATGGTCTGGTATATGGACAGAGCAGCGTGACATATTAGGTCAATAATGTTCGAATCTGTCCTCGCTCTCCGCTTTCTAAGGGAATTAAATCGTGTTGGGTAACACGGATTTGTGTTACAGTCACATTCAACCAAAGAGACCTGAGAGAGATTGATAGAGTAATATGTAATCCTAGGCTTACTTCACCTAGTTAGGTTTTGGTTAAGATGGTCCATCATATGTATCAGAGTCCAGCATGACCAAAGGTCACGGTACGAATCTCTCCTCCCTTTCCTGCTAAGTGAAATAATTCACCTAAGTATGGGAACGTGTGCTATTTCACATTTCTTATGTATCAAAGTCATGCTTCCCAATATGGGGCCCTTAAATGGCTAAGTTTTGGGGCCTATTAATGTTTGTCCTGGTTGAGGCGAGTGAGAATTACTCAGACCAAAAAAACAAATGAGACAGAGTTTAAAAGGGGACCTTATCATGTGACTGAGAGTGTTAATATTGAGATAGAAGCTCGAGTTCACCATATGGAAGTGTCCGCATCTGATGAAAGAAGGAGAAAGAGTTAATCATTCTTTAAAGATATGAGTCTACTTCTATTGCCATTGGTCTTTGGGATGAAACCTCTTCGTTTAGTCTGTGAATTAAACTCTCTCTCTTAAAGGTGGGTGCAGCCTAAGACCTGTGTTTGTACTGTCAAAATGCTCGCCCCTCATTTAGTCCTTCACACCTTTACTACATTAGACTTGCCAAAAATTGTTCTTTAATATGAATATAAATTATTTTGGGATTTTCCTTTACTTCAATTGGTGAGTTAATTTGTATCTGAAAACTTTTTGGGTTTGTTTTAAATTTCGCTCACCACTTTCTTTGTTTGCTTATCTTCCACAACTTGTATGCTTTAAGTGTTGAGATATGCAATTTTGTAATATTAAATCAATGTACGCAAAAGGCATGATGTCTTAGAGATTCTATCTACGCAAAACTTAATGAAGTAAAATCAAAATAATTCCCAGAATACTTATTGGATTGGAGATGAAGTTCATTTGTGGATGGCATTATGACACTCCTAAACATATGAAGTGAAAGATGATGCATCTGACGTAAGTTGACAAGATTTCCTTGAGAATAAGAATCTCGTGGTATGTGATATCCTCTGATCTTAAGCTTGTCTACTTATGGATCTCATTTCCCCTTTGTCACTGTATATGTTCCTTTTTTAAAAGAACGTAGTGTCCTCCGGCGCGCGTGTCCACTTTAATTTGGCTTAAAAATGTATTAATATTTTGGCCATGTTTTATTCTTTATGTAATAGTGTTAACCGTCATTTTATTTATCAGAAAAATGAATAGTATTTGTATATTGGTTTTTGGCAACAAGTATTGAATAATATTAGTAGCTTGGATTGGACAAACAACTAATAATGGTTGGATTTCACTTAAACTGCAGCAAAGATTATTATCCAGTAGCTGTATTCATGAAATCTCTTTTCTCCTTTGAAAGATACTCTTCATTATTTAATGTTCTTTAAGTTGGATAATGATCCTATGTTTTTTTTTTTGGCCTTATAACAAAATGACATGTACCTGCAAATTTCAATAGTTCTAAGGGCCATTCTTAATTGTATTTATGGCTAGCATATAGTAAGACATATGTTAATTAAGATATTGGCCACCATTTGTTATTGAACGAATTTTTTAAGGTAGGCTTAAGGTTGCTAAACTTGGTTTGTCATTGAATTTAAAAAAATCAGTACCGCTTCTTCAACCTCTTGGAACCATTTGATACACAAATACTCAACAAATTGCTCCCATGCAGGCGATAAGGTGAAAACTTGCCAATCTTCCATAAGAGAATTCCGCATCAAGTCAACAAAGTGTTTACCACGGCTGATACGATGATAGCAGCTAGGATGGTATTTAGAATATAACCAAAAGTGTGTGATGACCATTCACAGTTAGTAAAACTACATTGACAATGGTATGTTGAGGCTTTGTCTGTCACCTTCATGTAGTCTCATTGCCAGAGTGAGAAAACACCCTGCAAAACCAAATCACCAACCCAAGGATATTCATTTACATTGCATCTTTGCCATACATACTATCCCATGTAAAAAGCCATACAATGTTTAAAACTTGAAGAAAAAGACTACATTGCTAAGTTAATGTGAAAATTAAAATAGTTGATATAATAGGAATATTTCCAAAATTAGCTACTATTAGGTGCAAAAGGAGTATAGAGATTCAAAAGCAAAAATTTACGGTGCACATAACAAGATGTCAGGAACCAACAATTTAAAGCTTCCTACTCCTAGTGCTAACATTCTTTGTTTCCATCAAGGAGTAGTCTTTTATGCCACAAATATTCTGCCAATTGCTACTTGCTTCCTTGCACATTTATGACGTATGGTTTAAGTTTGCATCAAGATTTAAAAATTTATATGTTCATACGGAACACATCATATTAATTCCCTTACCTCAAGAGCAATGTATACCGAAAATGCCACCAATTTTCATTGCTTTCAAAGGTAAGACCTGAGAGAAAAAGAATATGCACAGAGAGAGATTAGATGCCTTTTCTATGGTGTTCACCTTACATTATAGATTATCATTATTTATGATCACTTCACTAAGAAAATAGCATATGAATAGAATTCCTAAATTAGAAGAACCTTCTTGAATATACTATCAATTTGAACCCCGTCCTTATCTGCTGTGTTATATACGATAGAGTAGACAGAGTGACACTGGTAAGTGGAGCCATTGCTGGTATCCAAAAATATTTCTTGTATTCTTTTCTCGTTAAAAAATGGAAGTTAAAGTTCAGATATAGCTAGTGATTATGTCCCTTAAGCATATTTTCATCTACTGGTAATGCCAGACTTGTCAAGTAGTGATGATAGAGTTCTACCTACATATACTTGGTAACCA
>SNQN01002802.1:0-20385 GCA_008642245.1 Bassia scoparia | reverse complement strand
TCACTTTAAACTGCGCAGCAAAGATTATTATCCAAGTTAGCTTGTATTGCTTGAGATTCTCTTTCTCTTTGAAAGATATTCTTCATTTATTTAATGTTTTCTGATTAATGTTGGGATATAGAATGGATCCTAATGTTTTTTTTTTTTGGCTTATGAACAAATACATGTTACTCAAATTTCAATGATGATTTCTAATGGGGCCATTCTTAATTGTATTTTAATGGCTTAGCATTATAGAAATGACATTGTTAATTAGATATTTGCCAACCATTTGTTGAATTGACGAACTTTTTTTAAAGTAGGCTTAAGGTTGTTAACGTTGCTTGTTATGTCACCTTTGAATTTTAAAAATCTAATGGTACCTGTGCTTCTTAACCTCTTGGAACCATTTGATACCAAATATGACTCCAACAATCTCCATTGCCAGGCGATGAAGTGAAACTTTGCCCAATCTTCCTGCAATAAGAGATATTATCGCATCAATGTGTCTAACAAGTTTACCACGAGCTAGATACGATGATTAAGCAGCTAGGATGGTTATTTAGAATATACAGCAAAGAGTGGTGTTTGATTTGACCATCACAGTCTTAGTAAACTGATCGATTTGACATGAGTGATTGAGGCTGTTGGTTCTGGGCATCCTTCCATTGTAGTTCATTGCAGAGTGAGAAAACAGCCCTGCAAAACCCAAAATCACCGCAACCCAAGGATTATATCGATTACGCATTGGCATCTTTGCCCATACATACTATCCCATTGTACAAGCCAATACAATAGTTAAACTTGAAGAAAAAAGACTAATTGCTTAAGTTAATGTGAAAATTAAAATAGTTGATAATAATATGGAATATTTCTCAAATTAGCTACTAATTCCTAGGTTGCAAAAGGAGTATTATTGAGGATTCAAAAGCAAATTTTACCGGTAGCAACTGAACAAGATCGTCATTGAACCAACAATATTCAAGCTTCCCTATCCTAGTGCTAACATTTCTTTGTTTCCATCAATGGAGTAGTCTTTATGCCACAAATAATGTTCTGCTCAAATGCTACTGCTTCCTGTCAACATTTAATGGACAGTATGGTTTAGATTTGCATCAAGATTAAAATTGATTATTAGTTCATACGGAACACATCATTTAATTCCTTACCGTCAGAGCATATTATACCGAAAATGCCACCAATTTTCATTGCTTTCAAAAAAGGTAGGACCTAGAGAGAAAAAGATGATGCACAGATGAGGATGATGGCCTTTTCTATGTGTCTCACCTACATTAAATAGATTATCATTATTATTTGATCATTCACTAATGCAAAAATTGGCATATGTAAGAATTCCTAATTAGAAGAAACCTTCTTGATAATTATACTTACAATATTGGAACCCCGTCCTTATCTGCTTGTGTTAAATATACGATAAGAAGTAGATACAGGATGACACTGTTGAGCCATTGCTGTATCCAAAAATATTTCTTGTATTTCTTTCTCTGTTAAAAAATGGAAAGTTAAAGTTCAGATATAGCTAATGTGATTATGCTCTCCTTAAGCAATATTTTCATCTACTGGTAATGCCAGATTGTCAAGTAGTTGATGAAGAGTCTTTACCATATACTTGGTAAACAAGGATGAATGCCAAGAATGATTATTCCTATAGCCATGTCTGTTTCAATTCCAATGTGTCAACACAAAAAAACCAAACGTCTAAGGAATCAAGCCATTAATTTAAAGCGAAGCAACTACATAAACCCATGCTATACGTTTGAAGGCAGAGGATATTAGTTTTGATTTGAGTGAAGCCTCATTCTGTTCTTACCTTACTAATTGCAGTCTTTAGTACCATAACGACTCAAAAGCATAAATGTTTTAGCGGGATTATCTTTCCCTCTCTCTCTCCCCAACATTCTTGAACACCTCACTGCATTCTTCTTCCTTATCATCATCTCAATCGTCTCGATCCTGGAAGAAAGATGAATTTCACAACTAAAATTCAAACCTAGAGATTCCAATAAAAGCACAGAAGCAGCAATAATGGCAACTTTGCAAATAAGCAGAATGACCTAGAGATAGCATTTATTTATTATTGGTTTTGTTGAAGCGATTAAGAACTCACCCCATAATTTGCTAAATTACAACGAGTTTAACCACTATACTGAATAATTGATATTCCCTTTCGATCTTATCGATCCTTCGAAAACCCTATCAAAGTTGCAGAAGAAAAACCCTATCAAATTTCGAACAATATAACAACCCAACAAAATTATAACATATTTCTCAAGGGAAAGTGGTGGGAGGAAGTCGGGGAAAGTGGATGGGAGTAATTGAATGGGAAGAGGTAAGGGAAAGTGTTGAGAGGAAGTCGATTGAAGGGAAAATGAATGGGATGGCATGCTTGTAATTTGTTGAAAATGACTGGGGCAATTACGTCCGGACACTGTTCATATGAACAGTAACTTGCCATCCTCCCTTTTACTATTGTTAGGATAAAATAAATTACTATACATGTTAATAAGAGTTTAGCTTCTTACTCCAAAATTTAGTGACATGTTCTCAAGCTTTGAACAAAAACAAAATACATAATACTTCCTCCGTTTTTTTAGATGCCCCATTGTTCATTTAGGGAAATTTCTTAAAAGATGCACCACTCTTCATTTTTTTCCTTTTTCGGATTGGGGCGCACACTTCAAATATTCATTAATCCCTCTTCAATCACTCTTTTTTGTAAGGACCACATAATTTTTCCCGCTTACTTCATTAAAATATTCATCAATACACTTACTTTAACCTCTTTTCTCTCTTTTTTCGACCCCACTTACATTATTAATATACCCATCAATCCACCTCATCAATTCACCAAATTTTGCCTCGGATTCCAAAATTTTCACAATGGGGCATAAAATAAACGGAGGAAGTAATTGACATTAATATGTTTATGTGCTTTATAGAGAAATTTTTGTACTGCGTGTTGATATGTATGTTCATTTCCATATAAATTTTTTTGTTAATTGTTTTAATTGTTTACAAATTAAGCTTTGTTCAAGATGATATTGCGGAGTAAGGGGCCGGGGTGTTTGATATGAATAGTCGAAATAATTTGGATAAGAACGGAAAATAAATTAAGTGTTACCCTAACCTTATCATATGTTCGGAATTTTAATGGAATGAAAACACATTTGGTCCACTCCCTATCCTCTTGTATGGTGTAGTCAACAATGGAATGAAATAATTTATTTATTTACCTTTTTTCTTTCAAATTAATATTGCTAATACTTCTTAAGCTTGATATATTTTATAGTGTTATATACCGTGAATGACTTTGTATTGAAAAAGTTTCAAAGAGTAATTGCATATTTATAAGTAGAACCACATTATTAAAACATATATGCTCAAACATTAGTAAACCGACATAACCAATTCAAGTTTTGGTATAACATGCGAAAAGTAGAAGAAAATTTATCTAAAACAACATTTAAATTAAAAAAAACTTTAAAAAAGATGGCAAAAACAATCATCAAAAGTTACTACTAACATAAAGTGAACACAAAAGGGTGCTACTACAATGTATCTCATTTTTAAAGTAAAAGGGTGCAGCATGAAACAAAATTCGAAGCTTGTGATCCGGCATCATCTATCAGAATATTTTGTACTTCTAAGGACTTTGATAAAGATGTCGTCTTACTTTATCACCTAGGCTAGTACCTAGTTCACCTTTTCATCCCTCCTTTGTTCCGTTTCTTTTTTAATTTTTTTTTATCAATCATTAGCCATAGTACAAAGATTCCCCTTTATGCTTAAAAATAAATTTTCTAATATTATTTGAAACATTATTGAGAGATGTCATTATCCCATCAAAATCATTAATCTTGAGACAATGAATTATGAGTTGTCAATTGTGTGGAATTTGCATTAATTTCTTCGTCACTATCTATAATCAGTGGTTGATTAGTTTTGACACCAATTTTTAGTCTTCTATCACATGACAAGACTAGGTGATGAATCTGATGATATTAATAATATCAGTTCTTCATAGGAATGAGTAAATGATGGGTGTTATTGGACATTATAAACTCTTATGAACATATTCTATTAACTTAAACTAAAAATTATTGTAAAATTATATGACAGACACATAGTAGAACGAAAGAGCTTCAAAATGATACTTGCTATGTTCTTTATTATTTACATCTTGTTCTAATTTTCGAAGTTCTAAATTACTTTCATCATATCCATTATAGAAGATATATTATCTCTATCTCTCTTCTAAAAGTTATTACCAATGRCTAGCCCGACCCGCCTACATTTTTTATGCGGGGTTGGATAGATTTTTTCAACCCGAAAACAAGTTGAGCTTGGCCTGCACGTCTTTTTCTTTTGGGAGAGACTGGGACGCGCGAAATAGGCCCTTTTTTATAAAAAAAATGTTGGCTCGCAAAGCCCACACATCTCGCATATTTTTGTTTAGGTTTGGGCAACGATTTTTTGGCTTGCCCTGGCCCGCATGAATGGGCAAGGAAATTTACCCTTGACCTTGCTCGAATAGCTATTCACCATAAAAAAGATATAGTTGTTGCCTTTATTACCTTCAATTAAAGATTTTTGCTGATTAATTGCCAATTCTTAAATATTCTTCACTGATTTATTAGCGCTTTTTATAATTTGTTGTTGCTACAATCATCTACAAAAACCGTCAAATTTTCTTATGCTATAGAAGCCATAATATGCTCCTCACTTTTTTGTTTTGGGAAAAAAAAAGAGAATGATCAATGAAGTCGCCAATGAGTATTTAGGGTTGAACTCATAAACAATGTAATTAAGAAATGAAATAGGGATGTGTCTAAATAGCACGATTTTTCCCCTTTGATTACATAATGATGACTCCAAAACGTGGACATGCTAATCAAAGTTTGAATTTGGGGGTGCGGGTGCTAATACATACGGCAAAGTGCTAAGCACTCTTGTTTGTGAAAATTTGAGGGTTTTAATAGAAGAATGTGCTAGCGAAAAAAAGCAAATCTCTAATAAATCGGCGAAGTATCTTTAATAATCACTACTCAATTAGTGAAAATCTTCAATTCACGCTGATAAGGGCGGTGACTTAATCTTTTTTACGCTGGTTTTCCAGCGTATTAAATAAATCATCGCTACTAAATAAGGTATTTTTCAAAATATCATTGATGATTATATATTGTTGCTGATATATTAGTGACTGAACTATGTTAATCCTTGGCACTTCGCTAATATCGCTGATTACTCATCGACCATAAACAATATCGTTGATTACTCATTGACAAATTTATTTGTTCCCTAGTGTCTCAATTTTCCAAACACCATTAGTTTTGAACTGTACGTTACTCAAAATGGAACATATTATGTATTATTTTGAATTACATTCAATATACTATACAAGTGTAATATTAATTTTACAATAATTTTTTGTTGATGTTAAAAAAATATTTTAATAAGACTTAATAATGTTGAATAACACACATATTCTCAATCCGCTAAAACAAAGTGAGTTTCATTATCATCACCGAGTCGTGTTTATATGTTAATATTATATTATTCTTCCACTCTCCTTTATCAGCTTATTGACATTGATGTAAGTTCTTCTGAATCAATTGTCATTAACAAATGCTTCCTTTAGTGTTTTTGTGCTTCGTTTGTCTGTTTTGTAGGTTATAATAAAGGATGTAATTTCCTCATCTGCGATATGATCATTTGGAGCACAAAGGATTTCTTTGAAAGTTAACATGACTTGAATTTCTTATTAATGAAGGTTACATCCTTCAATATTTCAAAATAGCTTTTAATTGTGAACTTGAGTTGAAAATGAAGGAATATGATCATTGCAAAGTATCAATATTTACATGTACTCACTCTTTTGGCCGTATCTCACGTTCGACGCATTGGATTGATGTTATTTTAATTAGGTTGGAAACTTGACGTAAAGGGCTTATAAAGATAATTCACACTCCTATATTGAATGACTAGTAAGCAAGATACGACCTTTATAAAACGACCCAACGAAACATCCATGCACTAAGTTCGCTCGACCGATTGGGGCTTGATGCGATATATTTGATGTATCTTTTAAAAGGGGCTTTAATGTAATTTTCCTAAGGTAGATTTTATGTTAGTTTAGATGGTATTTAAGGGGTTCTAATCTAACTTTGTATGGAAGCTTTTCACTATTATAATTTAGCTTTGGTTTTCACTTACGTACTCTCGTAAAGACTTGGTTTTAGTTATTTTGATATTTTTGATTTGTCAATCAATTAAATTTCATCGTTAATTCTTCGATTCATCGCTTATCCGTATTGTTCTTTGATTCTTACTTTCTCTTTATTTGTTATTAATCGCAATTCTTATGCTTAATTTCAATATGCATTAGCAGTTCCCTTTCGAGGGAGATTAGGGATCTATGGAAAATTAACTAATATGAATTAAGATCTACGTCAATAGGTAAAACGAGACTAGTTAAGATTGAGAGAACGGTTAGAGTCGGTTGATGGTTCACATGATTCGAGAGAACTTATGACCCTATTTGATTGTTCCCTAATTTGAAATGTTGATTTCCAATTATTATTGTATACCCATGCTAAGGTGCGAGGGCGACACCCTCAATCCCTACGGATTCGGGTCGCAAGATATTGAATACTTGCATTTAGCATATTGTGATTGCAAACTTTGGGATTTAAAATCTTTCGATTTGAATAAAGAGTCACCACTATGCTATTTTCGGTAGTTCAGGAAACTCGTTTATAAGTATAGCCACAAAGGATAAAGACTCCATATTTCGATTAGTAACCAAAGCATGGATTCAAGGACAAGGGTAAGAGTGAAGTCAGTAACAACACTCCCCCCACATCTAGTGGCCTCTACCCGTTCTCATATGCAACATTGCTATGATAATATTGAACAACATATATTTTTTTGTTTTACCTATGCTTAAAAAGCCAATACTAGTTTGATTATTAATTAATGCACATTAAACTTTTATAATTTGGTGGCCACTTTGAATTAAATCAATTAAAAGAGCCTAAATCAGTTTGTCCAAATTATCTGACTTTAATGTGTTCACATACTAAATCCAATCTTAACCGTAGGATTTGGAGATGGACGATCACGATTTAATTTATGTATATACTTGTATTTCAATCTGGGGTACATTGAAAGTTTTAAGGGGTACACGTTTACTGTTCATCAACAGTAGCTGAAAGTCTTGTGTACCCCTTAAAATGTAAAATGGGGAGGACCTTAAAATGAGAAGCGTAAGAAGCAATCTTGATCGTTGGATTTTGAATGGAGGGTCAATTTTTTTCATGAAAAGTAAATGTGCAAGTTTTTGTAAATAAATGTGCACGAATTTTCTTGTGAATGTTCAAAAACCGAAAAAATATGTACATTTATGTAGGAAAATTTACACATTTACTATTAAACTTATGCACTTCTTGGTCGTCCATCTCAAAAATCAACGACCAAGATTATTTCTCTCACTTCTCTCTCTCCCTACTGCTTATTCAAAGATAAATATAATGTTAGTATTGAAAAAATGAAATACTCGAATTATATATGTCCATGATTCAAAGTTTAGTAGCTTTTTACATGAACAATAATAAGGATTGAAAAAAATAAATTAAAGTAAAACAAAAGATGGATTAGGAGTTATTACCTCATAATTATACTTTAGGCGCGGTCTAGATTACAACTCTTAATATGTAATTCGAAATACCTTAAACCAAAATGTTTTTAAGTATTTGATTAAATTGTTTGAGAAAGATAGAATTTTTGAGAAAGTTAAAGAGTAAACCTATAAGATTAAGGCCCAGTTAGTTTGGGCTTATATCTATGGTACTTCAATTCAGTTCAACCAACTTCAGCCGACTTCAGCGAACTTCAGCTCTCTTCCTTTTGAGTTCAGCCAGCTTCAGTTCAGCCCACTTCAGTTTAGTTCAACCCACTTCAGTTCAGTTCAGCAACCTTAGCCCTCACCAAACTTCAGTTATTTCATAATTATTTTAGTTTTATTATTATTTTAATTATTACAATTTTTTTTGTTGTTGTCTTCAACGTAGAGAAGTGAAGGTATTAATAGGCTCTTCAAAAGTTACGTGAGTTTGGAAACTGGCTTAGTCTAATTCATAAATCAGTATGAGAGAGCTCTTAAAGACAAGGTTGAAGACGAGAAATATCTGAACTTCTCTTCGAAGCATAGGCCACTAGCATATGACAAAAACATGATTGTTAAGTATGTTTATCACAAAGCATACACTAATGCTAAATTTGAAGAAGTGAAGGACGAATGTTCTGCTTTGAAGAATATAAATGTGACTAAAAGGACAACAATTGGTGGAGTGAGTATGTTTTCTGTGCAATAAAAAATCCCTAAACCTGTTTGGAAGGCAAGTTGGAAGTATTTTTCTGTTACGGTGGAAATCGCCAAAAGTGAGTACTCATGCTCTAGCAAGGTGTTCGAATTCAGAGGCATTTTGTGCAGACATATTATAAGTGTTATCGAGAGAGAGAGGACATTAATAGCATTCCTGAAAAATATATCTTGAATAGATGGAGGAAGGACGTAGTTAGAGAGTATGATAATGTTAGGGTCTCTTACAATGACCCGTTGAAGTTGGACCGTGTTTAAAAGCAAATCAAGTTGACACAAAGGCACAACTACTTAAAAAAATTAGAATTGAATGATGAAGACACTTATGCTATGTACAAGGAGCACACAGAGAAAGTTAGGTGCTTGTTTGAAGAAGGTGTAGAAATTGTGCGGAAAGGAGGGCCCAATAGTTCTTGGTAAGATCCATCTGTACGCAAGGTATATTGTCATTATCGTGTACGCCCAAGGGACGAAAATAAAAGACACATCATTAAAATAGCACCTCCTATGAAAAGTGGGAGCATAAAAGATCCAGTTGACAAACGCCACACTAGTAGGGCTGCTAAGAACATGAAACCAACTCCCAGCGAAAAATCGAAGGCAAAGAAAAAAAATAAGGGAAGAGAAGAGGGCGAAGAGGAAGCAGCGGTGCATGAATTTCCACTTGACGTAAAACTTTAATAGGCAATTTTAGTTTATTCCTTCATTTAGCCTTGTTTTGTACTTAAATTATTGATCTAAGCCTCATAAAACTTCTTTTATACTTTCTATATATTCGTGGCTAAACCTTTTTATTGCGGAGTGGTGTTACGAATTAATTATATTTTGGAGTTTATGTTTATTGTCCACTTCTACTTTATTTTGTCTATAGCTTCAACTCAAGTAACTAATATGATCATCGTAAAACTTGTTCCTTACATTTCTATTTATTCATGGAAAAACTCATTTAATATTTAATATTACTCACCTTAAAAAATTAAAACAGTTTGACATCCACTTACAATTCAAGCTTTCATATTGTGATTTTATGTTAAACAATAAAATTCTGATCCTAAAGTATTGAACACAATCTTCATGCAATAATGCAGTATTATTAAGTAATAAGGAGGGGCGTGACCTCAGCTTCAGTGTCATGGAGTTGAGCCATGGAATCCGCATGTGAATGCGTTGGGTTGTTGCGAATTGAGGGATCGCCACCGTGCCTATATAGGTTATTCACGGACGCCCGAAACATTGGTGCCAAACTAGTGCCCCACAAATGTCCAGTAACCAAGTGTGGTTCGGGACATGTACGAATCAGATCTGTAACCCAATTCGCCCGCATGAGCGGCCTCTACTCGGTCTCATTGTAGTTCCATAAATCATAACAATTGAATTCAAGAAAACTTATTGATTTGACCTTGAAAGCGCATTAATTACTAGGTGGGTTGCTATATGTACAAACCAAGACTTCTACAATGGACAAGGCGATCACTTTGATGTTAGTCAATGTTAATAAGGTGCCTAGAAACCGGTCATCCATGATTATCTGACTTTAATGTGACAAGTAATTAAATCCGGTCTTGTATTAAACAAAATATACAAGTGTTGATAGAATACATATATATATAAGACATGAAAACAAAGGTTAGTAAGCATGATAATATGTATGTGTGCCCTTCTCACCTTGTCACTGCAACAATCAAATTGTTAGAATAAAACTCTAAGGAATCGTCCTTCGATTGAATTGCTAATTGAGACAAACAACGCGTTAGTATTGACAATATAATATGTATAATGAATGAAACCAAAAGCCATGGAACATTGAAAACATTAAGAATCCTACATATTTACTATGAACGATTAAAAAGTGAGTTCTACATTGTTTTAATTGAATTTAAAACTCATAACAAATGATTAATCAAATTAAGAGAGACAAAAGAAATAAAAAGAGTGAGAAATAGGTTTTTTGGTGAGTAATCTCAATTTATACCCTTATTCGCTTGTTGATTCGAACAGAATCGATGCTTTGAATTGAAAACGAATGTGTTTTGAAGTGTTTTTGAGAGAAGAGAAAGAGTAGATGTGTCTCGGGAATTGTGCGTGTCTGAAGCCGTCCCGGACTGAGCAAGGCAAGGAGTATTTATAGGCACGAGGCAAAAACGAGGCAAGCAAACCCTGCGTATATACGCTAGGATGAGGTATATACGCTCATGGGAGGCGGATATATGCTCAACCTCAGCGTATATACGCTGCAATCCCTCATGCAATTTTGGCAATTTGATGCTGCGTTATATACGCAGCAAATGGAGCGTATATACGCTCCTGATCAGCGTATATACGCTCCATATCTGCGTATATACGCTCAATGATTGCGTATAATTTTCCAAAAACTCGAAATATTTTGATTTCCTCCGTTTTATTCGTGATTTCCCTTGATTCGACGCACCTAGACATCCTTGCTCTCCAGCAAGGATTTCTAGAATGTTCTAGAAGTTCACGGATTTCCGGAGTATTTTCTAATATTTCACGTATTTTCTGCGTATTCTGCGTATTTAAACATTGCAAAATTCATAGAAAATCATAGAAAAATCAGAAAAATAATTTAAAAATACTGGCGGATTCAGAAAAATGTGACGGACATGATGAAAATCAAAAGCATGAGAATCGCCAGTTGTAACTTGTTTGAAAACTTTTGTTTCAAGAAACCGAAAGAAAATATTTTGCCTGTATTGACCTTTGCTCATAGTCCGAGTACGACCTCACGTATTTCCAACTTCGTGAGTTCAAAGCATCTTTTCTGAGTCGAAACAAACCGAGACGCGGTATGTTTCATCACGGATTACTCATTTGGGAGACACATTTTCAGGTGTCTACAGAAGCCCCACTTTGACTGAGTCTGGAAGACATAAGTCACGTAAGACGAAGTCAAAGTATCGATTGGGACGGAGAGCAACTCAAGACGTTCTGCGACCCTGAGTAACCCTTTTTCGCCGGTACCTGCAAAACAAAGGTTAGTTACCTGTAGCCGTGTCCCGTGCGGTTTGTTGTGCTTGTATGTGTCTAGTCCTTGAGCGTCATTCCCCGTTCGGCTGACTGGGAGAAATGAGGCGCGTCCCATGCTTTCCGAAGAATGAGCATATGACTTGAAAATGATAGCCCTAATTCAGGATTAAGGACTACCTTGGTGACGACATAGGTCTGTTTTATGTCTAGCGAAAATTGCATGCAATGTTGACTTGTAACTGTGACCTTGATATTGGGAGAGGGCAAGAGTCATTGGTTTTTGAAAGAGTCTTTGAATTTGGAAGGGCCTTGTCTAGGTCTGGTTCTAGACATAGTTTGAAGAAGTCATTGAATTTGAAAGGGTCTTGTCTAGGTTGGTTCTAGACATGGTTTGAGAGAGTCTTTTGAATTTGAAAGAGTCTTTGTCTAGGTCTGGTTCTAGACATGATTGAAAGTGTCTTGTCTAGGTCTGATTCTAGACTGATTTGAAAGAGTCTTTGAATTTGAAAAGCCCAGTCTAGGTCTGGTCCAGACTTGATTTGAGAGTGTCTTGTCTAGGTCTGATTCTAGACATGATTGAAAGAGTCTTTGAATTTGAAAGAGTCCAGTCTAGGTCTGGTTCTAAACTTGATTTGAAAGTGTCTTGTCTAGGTCTGATTATGACATGATTTGAAGAGTCATTGAATTTGAAAGGGTCTTGTCTAGGTCTGGTTCTAGACAATGAAAGGACGATACTGGAGTCTAATCCTAGTCCGAGTGCCAATTGAGAGTGTCATTTGAAGAGTGACTTAGAGAAAGGTGACAGTTGGACGTGACTTGACTTGACATTGGCGAGACAGGTGAAGAGACAGGGTCCAAAAGTGTTTTTCAGGATTTCTCTTGATAGCAAAAGACTCGAACACGTAATAGGGCCTTAGAGACAAGAAGCCCCAACTGGAAATTAAGGAGCCGTGATGACAACGAGCCCCCAGCGAGACTTTAGCAACGTGGCTTACGGCTTAGAGTCAACATAGGGAAGTGGATGGATTGTATGGATGAGTTCCCCACAAGATGTACTGACCAAAGGTCAGGTGGCTTTACTTCGTTGGATTGAGTCAATGAGTCCTTGAGGTGACCAAAGAATAGCTATGGTTCGAGAAATAAAAGAGGTCAAATTGTGACTAGGGGTCAAAGAATGTGGTGATGCGAGGGTTGGCTAATGATGTAGGTCAAACATGAGTCTATGTCAGGTTCTAGACTGGCAAACCATTATCAAATTCTTAGCAAGTCAAAACACTCAAAAGCCTCAACGATTTAATGTTAATGCGGTCGAACTCGAGAAGAGGCTTCCTACGTATCCTTACGAATCAGACCCGTAGTTCTGATGGTGATTGAACAATGCCTCGTTTGAGAGGGCTTTTGTGGTTGTAATGTGAGGCCGCGGTTTGAGGGTTGGAAAAGGCTTGATGTTTATGAATGACCTACGGTGCGCAGTGTGCTTTTTAGACTTTTGCTTTTTATTTGATCTGGGCTTTGAGCTTTGGGTTTGCATTGGATTGATTTGCATTTGTGAAGACTTTTGTATTGAACTTTGATTTTTGCTTTTTTCTTTTTGCCCATTTTTTCTTTTTTCTTTTCTTTCTTTTGCACGTGTCTTTTCCTACGCACCGTTTGGCCAAAGAATAGGTAGATGTGGGTGATGAAGAAAGATAGGCTAATTGATAGCGTTTGTGGCTCAAAAGGTGCTAGGTTTTGATTTGATTGACAAAGGGAATGAAGGGAGGGTCATTTGTGGAGCTGTAAAAAGCCTCTCTGGGCATTGTTCAAATTAAAATAATAATCAGCATTAGATAACCAATTGTGGCCAAGAGTGTTGAGACTTGCATAGAATTAGAAAATAATATTGCCAAAACAATGAATCATTTTATTGATGAAAGAAACTTGAAACATACATGGCTTATTTCAAAGACTAAAGACTCAAAAGACAGTGAATGAAACGAATATAATGCTGACTAGGACTCGATGACTCAATCTAAGAAGGCCGCATGGATCATTAACCCACGCCTTGGGTGACTCATTGTTTAGCAAGTGGGGTTTTGGATGTTGATCTTATCCTTCGCCGTGGAGGAACTGGGACGACCATCTTCAACCATGTCTTGAATCCTGTGCTTCAAAACATGCAATTCTCAGTGGTGTGACCCTTTCCTTGTGGAACTTGCAATAGCATTGATTCCAATCAGATTTCTTGTATCTGAAGGATCTGGAGTGGTCCAATAGGAGCAAGGCACCTTTGTGAGTTATCTATCAAAGGCCTGCTCATAAGTCATACCAAGGAAGAAATTTCTGGGGTCTCTAGAGGCCTGTTGTTGAAGGCCGTGGTTAGAAGAGTTGTCATAGTAATGTGCTTGACTTATCAGTGTTGGAAAAAGAGGAGCCACCTCCTTGTTAAAGCCCCCCCTGTACCCTATAGACTTCTGGGCTTGAACATTCTCCTCAACTAGGAGGCCAACCTGTTTAGAGCCCAGTAAATGATCAATGGGTTGAAACTTGAGTGAGCTCTCGATATTGGCTGAAGGTTCTTGATGACCATGCGAACTTGATCTTCCTCATTCGCGTCGATTGGTCATTTGAGCGGCTTTCTCCCTCCACCTATTAAGGAAAGTAGAGAAATTTTCTTCTCACCTTGCTTCGGTGGCCTCTAGTTCACGGAGACCGACAGGAAGCTGGGAATTGTACCTGTACTGCTTTAGAACTCGTGTTTGATATATTCCCAATCACGAGCTTGCTTGATTCAGGGTCTTTGAACCACCTGATGGAATGGGTGTCCAAATAATAGGGAAACCGAAGTGAATAGCTCTTTGCTCATTCCTTTAAGACCATGAGATATTGAAAGTGCGAGGTGTCTTCTGGGTCTTCAGTTCCCTTGAACTTAGGCAAATCAGTGATGACAAATCTTCTAGGAAGCTGGCCCTTAATCTCTAATCAGCAACCGAGCCCTTGAACTGAATTTTCGAACATCTCTGACCAACTCTTCTAGTTGGTCCACCCTTTTTTCCGTCTCAGTCTTCGGAGGAGGAGTGTGTCTCAGCATTGTTTCTTCCTCCCGTCAGACTCGAGAGGTTTTTTCCTGGGTCTCTTTTCTTTCAGCTCCCCATATGCTCTTTTCTTGGGCATCAAGCGAGAATTCACAGACTCGAGCTTTCTAGAATAGCGTTAAGCTGTTGTCGATGTTTGCCGTGAAGTGTCTTGGTGATCAGGAGCGCGTCGGTTTGCTTCTTTTTACTCTTCTAGGCCCCAGAGACAAGTTGCAGTCTTTGCTATCTTGCCTGAATCAAGAAATTACACTTTAGAACCCAGAAACAAAAGATTGGTCTACTGAAAACCTTAGAACAACCTAACTCAGTCTTGAGTTCTGACTTAAGGAACTGAACTCGAAAGAGACTTAATGGGCTAGACCTAAATCTGATTTAATGCGCTAGACTCGAGAAAGATTCAAACCTAAGAGGGCCTATTTCAGAATAAGGACTCTTAGACCTACAGCCACTTGAAATTGAATGGGTAGGGTTGAGTCTATGCGAACTAGTTCAGTTTAAGGTTTTAGATTGAGTTGGATTGAACCAATTCAATTTAAGCCTTGGTGTTAAATTGAATTGAACCTAATTCAGATTTAAGGTTGAATTGGAATTGAATTGAACCTAATTTAGGTTAGGTTCTAAAGGTCGAATCTCTAAGTCAGATTTAAGACTCTTGGATGGAATCGAACCTAAGTCAGATTCTAGGTCGAATGGAGTTTGAAATTGATTTTGAAATGGCTAATTGGATCGTCAAACTTCATGTCTTGAACCATGATTAAGGACTGGGCTTAAGAATTTGGACTGAAAGAAGAGAGTCACAAGTTAACAAGCACATTGATTGAAACACAAATCCAATTAATTCACTTAAGGTCAGGATCAGTGAACTATAAGTCGCTTGCTAAGTCTGATAGTGTACCATGCCTAAGAGTAGAGCTGAGGTCCAATTTCACCACCACAACATTGGTGATGTATGGCCGAGATACCCCTTATATACACGCATCTAGTAACACGTGCATACGCGGCATGGGCGGGATAGGACTTACCTTACCATGTGATCCATTAACCACATGCAACAAGGTAAATCCCCCTAAGGTGATCTCGGACATAGAACATGCCCATATTGAGACCAAGGTGCCTAGAACATGACCCTATTCGAAGGGTCACAAGCAAAATTCAATTGATTATGATATGGAACTACAGACTTTTCAGTCTGTCCACTCCCAAATGGTGATATCCCAGATGAAGTCGCCAAAAACTGTAGGCTTCCCCCGCCTTAGGAGGGCGTGACCTCAGCTCAGTGTCATGGAGTTGAGCCATGGAATCCGCATGTGAATGCGTTGGGGTGTTGTCGAATTGAGGAATCGCCCACTGTGCCGTTATAGGTTATTCACGGACGCCGAAAATTGGTGCCAAACTAGGCCCCACAATAGAGTCCAGTAACCAAAGTGTGGTTCGGGACATGGTACGAATCAGATCTGTAACCCAATCGCCCCAATGTAGCGGCCTCTACTCGGGTCTCATGTAGTTCCATTAATCATAACAATTGAATTCAAGAAAACTTATTGATTTGACCTTGAAGCCGCATTAATACTAGGTGTTGCTATTATGTACAAACCAAGACCTTCACAATGGCAAGGCGATCACTTGATTGTTAGTCAATGTTAATAAGGTGCCTAGAAAACCGGTCATCCATGATTATCTGACTTATGTGACAAGTAATTAAATCCGGTCTTGTTTAAACAAAATATACAAGTGTGATAAATAACATATATATATAAGACATGAAAACAAAGGTTAGTAAGCATGATAATATGTATGTGTGCCTTCTCACCTTGTCACTGCAAACAATCAAATTGTTAGATATAAAACTCGAAGAATCGTCCTTCGATTGAATTGCTAATTGAGACAAACAAACGCTATTTAGTTTGACAAATAATATATTGTATAATGAATGAAAACCAAAAGCCATGAAACATTGAAACATTAAGAAAATCCTACATATATTACATGAACGATAAAAGTGAGTTTCTACATTGTTTTAATTGAATTAAACTCATAACAATGATAATCAAATTAAGAGAGACAAAAGGAATTAAAAAAGAGGAGAAATAGGTTTTTTGGATGATAATCTCAGATTATACCCTTATTCGCTTGTTGATTCGAACAGAATCGATGCTTTGAATTGAAACGAATGTGTTTGAGTGTTTGAGAGAAGAGAAAGATAAGATTGTCTGGAATTGTGCGTGTCTGAAGCCGTCCGGACTGAGCAAGGAAGGGATTTAGCACGAGGCAAAAACGAGGCAGCAACCCTTGCGTATATACGCTGAGGATGAGCGTATATACGCTCATGGGGACGATATATGCTCAACACTCAGCGATATACGCTGCAATCCTCCATGCAAATTTTGGCAATTTGATGCTGCGTATATACGCAGCAAATGGAGCGTATATACGCTCCTGATCAGCGTATATACGCTCCTATCTGCGTTATATACGCTCAATGATTGCGTATATATTTTCCAAAACCTCGAAATATTTTGATTTCCTCGATTTATTCGTGATTTCCCTTGATTCGACGCACCTAGACATCCTTGCTCTCCAAGCAAGATTTCTAGAAGTTCTAGAAGGTTCACGTATTTCCGGAGTATTTCTAATTATTCACGTATTTTCTCGTTATTCTTATTTAAACTTGCAAAAATTCATAGAAAATCATAGAAAAAATCAGAAAAATAATTATAAAAATCTGCGGATTCAGAAAAAATGTGACGACATTGATGAAAATCAAAAAGCATGAGAATCGCCGAACTTGTTTGAAAACCTTTGAAAACCTTTGTTTTTATCGAGGAAAAACCGAAAAAAATATTTTTGTCTTGATTGACCTTTGCTCAATAGTTCCGAGTACGACCTCACGTATTTCCAACTTTCGTGAGATTCAACGCATCTTTTCTGAGTCGATAACAAACGTGAGACGCCGGTATGTTTCATCACGGCATACTCATTGGGGAGACACATTTTCAGTGTTACAGTCAATAATACATAATTGTTGCTAAGCAGCTTACAAAGAATATCTCGTAGATGAGTTTCCGAGGGCTCAATACTGAAAAACTCGACACTTTAATTACTACTACATAAACTATAATGCACACCCAAAACTTTGAAAGGTAAAAAATTGTTGCAAATACATAATGCAAAGAGTTTACTCAAGTGTTCATAGATCAATACGTTTTTTTGCCATATTGACAGATTCATAGTAAAAATGTGAAAGTGTTGCATTAGACTTGAGTGCCAACAACTTAGCAAACCTAATGCAACACTTTTGAACTTTCGAAAGTTGTGATAGATGTAATGCAATCGTGTATTAAGCTAATGCAAACATTGAAGCACTTTCAAAGGTGTTGCATTTGACTAATTATTAAGACCTAATATAACATCACTTTAAATATTGTGTGATATCTATTGCAACCATTATTTCATTTAGGGTATCTAACGCAATAGTTTGCAATGAGCTTATTATTATTGCTATAATTAATATGCTATAATAATAATAATTTTAATTATTCTTAACTAATGTTGAAAAAAAAGAATTCATATCATGAAAAAAATATTAAATTAATTAACTAATAATTATTATATATAACATAGGTAGAGTCAATGTCGACATACTAGTTGATATATACAATCAATGCATCCCGCCAATTGTTTAAGGTAGATAGATAAAGATTAGCATGTCCATAGCTCTACTAGAAAATTTGATTGAAAAATGAAACCATTGACAACCATTTGTAAAAGTTTGTCAGTGATCATCCTCAATCAAACTTTGAGCCGCACAAGGTTTGTTAATCCTTCATTGATGTACAACATTTCCTTCAACCTGCATTATCAAAGATAATATATAGATTATAAAAAATGGAAGATAATTCGACAAAAAATATTAATCAATCAATCACAATGAAATAATTATGAAGATTCAAGAGTTATGTTAAGTAGTAACAACTACAATATGGAGAAAGTAAAGTCTGCACTAATAATATTTTTTTCACTTACTTTAAGTGATAGAAACACTGTCAAAAAAATAAAATAAAATGATAGAAACAACTCATAAAATGATTTAGTTTCATGATCAATTTTCAAGCATATCTCTTTTATATTATTGTGCATAATATTATTTAAAGAAAGGTATGTAAGTTTACATCAAAAATAATGGCATAAAAGCCAGCTTATCTATAGCCTCAACTTATCTAAAAATTCAAGGTTACAGTTTCTCACACTCAAATTCAAAATAGAAAACAACCCACTAACCTCAAGCTGAAGAGTACGAAGACCATTGMCATCCACTGAAAACTAATAGCTAATTGCTTATCGTGATCGGAATCCTTGTGACCAATATTTCCTCCATTGGAACCCATAAGAGCATTCGGAACATGAATAAGACAGCAGAGGATTCCAGAATCAAGGAGAAACTACTTATCAACAGGCTGTGAACATTAAATCGCAAGACTAGTTAGTCCAATAAATGAACCCAACATTAGTATTATTTTTGTTAAAATAAGCAGCTATTCATAGAAGTAACCCATACATAAAACTATAGCTATGTAGTGAAATCAATTTCAGGCTTGGCTTGCAAAGCTCAAGGCTCAATATCAAGGGTTATCAACATCTTCACATTGTATAATTGTTTAGGTTGTCCTTGAAGGTCAATCACACTTACCATACATGCAATGTATATGCTGTGAACTAGCAGAAATTTTACAATTGTTAACCACACCAAAACATGACCAGGATAGTTTGATTCAAGTTGATTAATCATACAAGACTCATTGAACAGAAATCGTGATAATACTAGTAAGTATTTAATTAGAAGCTAACCTTAATTACTACATTCATGGTTTGCAAAGAACTCATCAAAAGCTAACCTGAACTACTACATTCTCATTAAATAACTTTTAATAGAACAAAAAAACAGAATGCATCATTTTCCCCTTCACAAGTTTGCAGCTCGGAATTCACTACTCAAATCTCTATGAGTAAAACATATATTAATCAAAGCTAAACTTCTTTACTCACCAGTCACCATCACGCATTCAAGCAAATTAGAAAGCATTGATTATAATTAATAATCCTTATATATACAACCAATTGTTATACACCACTAAGGCCATAGACACTCGGACTATAACGCACCACCAATTATGTACACTAGAAGAAAGAGAGGGAAGTCACATGTGACCCATGGAGCAGAACCAAATCAGGGGAGCAGAAAGGAGACAAGGGAGCAGGGGAGTTAACAAACAAATGGACCAACGCAATACGAGACATATGAACCGACATATGAACATCTACTTTGAAGATAAGATTTCATCCAACAAGAACTTAAAGGCTGTTCATCAACATACCTGATTCATAGGAAGAAGAATTACTGCATAAGCAATCAGGCTGTATTGTTAACAGGCATTGCAGGAAATACGTATATAAGGTCTCGTGTTAATGATCTAAAATACAGAAAGAAGACATTGAACTTACTACTTGTATATAACATCTTATGATTCTTCTCTACTAAATTAGTAAAATCAACCAATTATAACTTATTAATTATGCAAAATACAGCTTATCAATTATGCAAAAATATAGCTTATCAATTATAAGAGATATAGATACACATTAATTATGCAGAAATACAAAAGTTAAACAAACGCCTTGCGACCATAAAGTCATAGAACTAGCAGAATACGACAGTTCGTCGAATAATGCCCTGAAATATCTAGGAAATGAATATACACAATAATCTACATTCTCACATGCGTTTTAGTACTTCGACAACCAAACACTTGAAAAACAATGAATTTGAAGTTACTCTGATGTTGAACAGACTGTGTATTAACTTTTTCCTGTCATCATTGTAGGTGGGGTCTTTCCAATTGTCACCTTCATCAACATTAGTCTTCCAATCCGACTCATCAAACTCCTTAC
>SNQN01002801.1:11276-49908 GCA_008642245.1 Bassia scoparia | reverse complement strand
ATTCTGAGATATTATACTGCGAAAAATGGTTCCGAGCAACATGTATGAATCAGGTTAATTGCCATATTACCTTGCAGGCTACAGTAAATCGACCATATTCGGGTTTTGCTTTGCTGGCTGCATAGCAAATTATGGATGAAAATTCAGGTTTCTAATTTATTTAGTTTTAGTTATATCGTCAAAATTGTTGATGTTTGTAAAATCTACCAAGCCGACGAGCTTAAATTTTGTGTGATGTTTTTATCAATGATATATATTTGGTTGGAGATCAAATTAGATCTGTTAAGTAGTAGCATTATTTTTTTGTGCTTCAGGTGCAATTGAGGGTTCTTGGCTTCCTCGTCTTCATTGAGATAATTTGTACTCCATATTTATTGGAACTGTATTTTACAGTGGAATTTGAGTCCTTACAGCTGGTTCTGCGATTTCTTTTACGTCAGTCGTACGAAATAAATGTTGTTATTTCGTATATGGTTTCGTTTGTTGCTAGATTGAAGTTTTGAACTATCAATTCTCGAATGTAAAAGAAAAAAAGTCTTTGTTGTATCATTCTTGCATACAATGGAGCAAAACAGTGAAAGTGAATGTTATTATGGAGTTACAAAACTAGGTTAAATAAAATTTTCAGCTTAGAGAGGAGATTAATGGATGGGAATGAAGCAATTTCGTAGTGTCGTGTTAATTTTGTCTCAAAACTATGGATTAACAACAGGTTCAATATAATGAGCAAACGCGTTTACATGAAAGATCGTCTTGAACAACATTGTGAACGACAGAACTAGGCTATGAGGTAGTACTGTGAATACTCGTAGTCTTTCACAGCCCCTCGGTCTGCATACAATGCAAGTTTTTTTTTTTTTTTTTTCTGTTCGAAAAAATACTTTGATTACAATATTTGTACAAGGTTTTACTGCAAACCTGCTCAGCGCATCGATCCATTCTTTAATACGAGTAATCTATATATGCACTGACGTTTGAGATTTGAGATTGAGATGGATTGGGTGGAAAGAGTTATAATCAACAGATACTACAGGTAAGCAAAAGAGCATTGAATCTTGGGAAAATTCAACCAGAGTACTATAATGGTGCTTCGCATATAATTGTACATTCAAGTCCTAATTATAACCAACGTGCAACAAGTTAGCAAGATTAGTCAGTCTTTGCTGATGCTAGCTAGCCCGTTGAATTGTTTCTGGAACTGGCTGGATATCTTCGGCAAATCATATTTTCTATCGTCAGTGTACTAATCTATTAATGCTCCTTGTAATTATAACACGAACATACTTCATCCGTCTTTCTTAACTTAATTGCTACATGCCTACATAACCTTATTACAAGTTACAAGGATATTAAGTAGAGACTATTCTAACCTAACTTTACAAGTTACAAGGATATTAAGTAGAGTTAAAAACAGTAAAAATGTTTGTTAAAAATACAGTTAGATCTTAAAAACTATGCAAATGCAGATTATGTATTGTTAATACTATATGACACCTAATACATACAGTGGAAGTGAAAAGGTAGGTTGAATATATCATTCAGTTTAGGACTGCATGCACTCATCAAATATATGTGACATTGACTTCTCTCAAATTAATTAAACCTAATTAATTATTTTGATGATTTATTTTCATAATCATAATTTAAAACAGAGAAATTGCTCCCCCACCAAGGGCCTAACACACTCTCCACTCCTTTTTTTTTTTTTTTTTCTTCTTGAAAGAGTGCATGACAAGTATATCTCATAATCTCATCTATCTGGCAATTATACAGTTTGAAATTGCCCTCTTCAATTTATTTTCCCTATAAAATCAAACCAATTATTTTCACACTAACAATCCCACATTCAAATCCAACCCTAGTTCACAATCACAACATACATTCTTGTTTGTGTTCTAAGACGATTTGAATAAYTAGCTAATTAACGTCATGGCTTTCTCACGTSCCACCCTTGCCCTTACACTCATCGTTGTCCTAGTGGGGTCTGCCTTTGCTCAGGGTCCCGCTTCGGCCCCTAGCCCCGCCCCCACCCCATCGGTGTCGTCATCACCGGTCCCCGCCCCGTCCACACCGCCAGCTGTGGCCCCTACACTCCCCCCAGTGGTGGCTCCTACAACCCCACCCCCAACTCCTGCAACACCCCCAACCGAGGCTCCAACAACCACACCAACCCTACCCCCAACCCCACCCCCAACCCCTACAATGGTCCCATCCGTTGCGCCCGCCGCTGAGCCACCCGTGGAGAGCACTACCCCGGGCATGGCCCCGGCCCCGGCCCCAGGCCCAGTAGGAGACGAAGCTGATACTGATTCTGCTTTTCTTCATGGAAGCAACTTGGCTCTCTTGGCTGTCCTTGGGACAGTTGCCGTCTTTGCCTAGTTTTTTTCATGCATAAATGTATTTTTTTMAAAAATTATTATTGATCATTTATGATCATATTCTATTTTGATGAATGATCATATGTGATCATGTTATCGAATAGAACAACACATTACGCATACATGTCCTTAGCATTCAAGATGTATCGTTTGTATCAATCCATTATAAGATGGACTTGATATTGTTTTTTGCCCTCTTTCCGAGAGATTCGGATGAAGCAAGTGATCAATTTTTTTATTACTCCCCCTTTTTTTTTACTTGCACAAAAAATGCATGTATCAAATTATTTGCATCATTTCTATTTTAATTTTAGCATGTACACCTCTTTAAAAATTTAATAACTACTTTCTTACTAATATTCACCTACTTGCAATTTTCAATTAAAAATTCTCCAACTTACACATAATTCTACTATACGTAAAACTTTCTATGGTATGCAAGTAAATAAAAATAGAGGGAGTAAATTTTTTGAAATGGTTTCCGCCTTTTCGGGTTTACTTTCTTTTTTTTATCAAATAATTTGGTTCAATATAATAATACGAGTAGTTAATTTTAAAGGTGCACAATCAATAATATATAATTTTTAAAGTAAAATTAATTCATTGATAAAAAGTCATACTTCGTATGACATTTACAAATAGTATTGAATTTTAAAAAACACATAAAAAATCGAATCAAATAAGCACTTTTCTTATGCGCTACAATGGTTGCATAACGAACATTCTTTGTGCGTGTTTCTTCAACATTGTTGTGTTTAACAACATTTGATATGATGGAATCTATTGAACTGTTCTAGCTAGCCTTAAAGATAATATTCATTTGATTTATCCAATTGTATGTGCTTAAAGGATTTGCCTCCTTTCCAATCCTGCATAAATTAAATCTTCACACCAAGGTACTTCTTACATACTATTTTTACATTTTCTTTTTTTGAATATTTAAGATTTTAAAATGGAAAAAAAATTATAGTGTCTAAAGTGTGTCTCTTGTCTCTTGAGACACGTGAATTACTGTGTCAAACACATGTTTAGATGTGATTGACCAGTGTCGGTTTCCAATATGTGTCGAATACAAGACATAACTGTTATGCGAAGATATCAAATATTACAAATTTAATACTCCAATAGATATCAAAATTAACAACTACTCCGTACTACTTCAAAAATAACGTATCAAATTCAAAATTAACATATYCTAGTACCAAAGAGTGAGGGGTAGCTCAAGTGGTTAAAGCTTCTCTCCCAGACTCGGGAGATCTTGGGATCGATTCTTATCTCCGTCCTTGTGGCTCTCTTAGCACCAAAAAAAAACATATTCTATACTGATCCCTATAAAATTCATCAACTAGAGTTCAAACCGAATCTAACCATTCTTATAGATTAAGGGTTTATATATATTTTATAAAAAAAAACCCTTTTTCTTTTTCCAAAAATCCCACAACATTGAGCCCTTGATTTTAAGATAAATGACAAGCTAGAATTAAACTCTTTCATTCAGAGTTGTTATAAATTCACAGATCCAAATCCCAATGAAGTACCCTAATCTTATATGTATCACATCTTTGTAGATTTGATTGTTTTGTTTTGTTTGTTTTTCAGTTTACTAATATAAAATTTCTGCTTCATATGTGTCCTTCGGATTTGAATCGACTCTACAAGTAACACTTGATCTACAACCATACAAATTTTAAATAAAGGTTTGTATTGATTGAATATAAACTAACGAGATAAATTATATTTAATGAAAATGGGTAGATTTTGAGAATGTAATTATGAACCATTAATTTTTTAATCAATGGTGATAGTGCACAAATTCTACTCGACTAGAGTTTTTTTTCCAACTCCACTGATCTAATCTACTTCATTGATATCTCAAATTCAGATTGGAGCAGAGCCGGTTATTGGTTGTGCAACAGCCCAATAGCACAGGGGCCCAATTAAATAGGGCCCTAAAAACAAAATTTAATATATACTATTTAGTTTCATATAAAACAGAAAGTTGTTGTGGGTGTGTGATAATTGGACTGTAAAAGTTTCATGGTGTGTGGCGAGGAATCATTCTATTTATTTTTTAAAGTTTCCTTTTCTCAATTATTGTATGTATCTTTGTTATTTGTTTTTCCCCTTTATGGATTACACATATACAACAAATCAAAATTATTCCTCCATTTAATTTTATCCTCCCAAGAAATTAACTACATCACTTTCATATATATTATAATTTCACAATTCAATTGTGAGTTATGTTACTTTATATGTTACAATTTTAACTAAAAATAATTATCACATACATATGCATTATTTTATCTATATTTATAATTATTAGGGACCTAATTTTAAAAATAGCACAAGGTAAGTGACAAACATCTAGCTTAGTAAACTAAAAGAGGGAATATACAATAACTTATTAACAAACTAAAAAAATTTTTCTTCTCACCTATTGTGACTCTTAAACATGTTCTTAAATTAAAAAAGTTATATAAAGTGTAAACTTCTTAATTTATTCATAAAAAGTTCTAATGACATAATTGAGGCTCAATTTTTAAAATTTGAACAGGACACCCAAAATCAAACGGGACGGCCTGTATTGGAGTCTTAGGGTTTTTCATGAATGAGCCAATTTGCTTGTTCAATTTTTTTTTAACAAAGAATATAAATATACGTGTTCTTTCCTCCAAAAAATAAATTTAAAACAATTAAGAATCATCCTTTAAACTTTTTTAACAATGATCCTTATAATCTCCAGGCATTATGTATTCTTTTTTTTAAATTTGTATGGTACAATCAGTTATATCTAGCTAGGTACGTGCTAGTACAATCATTAATTTTATTATTTTATTATTATTTATATTATTATTATTATTATTATTTATTATTATATTTTATTATTTCATCATAGAATTGCAAATAAATAACTATTGCAATTTGCAAGTAAACAAAATTTATTTTATTGAACTTATTTGCAAATTAAAAAAATGAGTGTGATATTTGCCTATATTTAATTGATCTATTTCTTTTTGGCCAGTTTTACTCTTTGAAATAATGTCTAAATTTCTTGTGATCGATCTCATTCCCATGTATGTTTTTTTTTCATCCTTTTCTCCACATATATCATCAATAGCTAACGTGACATGTAAACATCAAAGCATATTAGATGAGTAAATAATGTTGCAAAAAATAATGTTATCCACTACAAAACTAAAGCTTTTTGAAGTGTGTTAGGATCTCGAAGTCTTGCATGGAAAGTATAAGGTATTTAGAGACAAATTCTTACGATTAATTAGTTCAAAAGAGAATATATACATTGTTTTATGTGTTGTTTTTCAGGACGTTGTGATTTAGGTGGCATATCTCATGTTGTTCGAATTACGGTGAGTTGATAGGTGAATTGAGACATGCTATCAAATGAGTTATGGACTTATCATTAAAGGAGAAGCATCCGCTTGTAATCCTTAATTCAAATGGAGGATTTGTTGGGTTTGTTCTTCCTATCCCACATGGAACATAAAGAAGGTTGAGTTCCTTATTAAATGAGATTGGGACACATGCACTTCAATACACTACATACATTAAAACTCAAATGCACACTCAAATGCAACTTTTAGATAATGACCTAAATGCAACACTTTTTGATAATGCAAACTTTTTTGAACAAAATGGATCAAATGCACATGTATTTGCAACGCTTAAAATAAATCGTTGCATTAGTGCTTTTATGCAACATATTTTTATTCTTATGCAACAGTTTGTAGTAACCGTTGCATTAGGTACTCTAATGCAACACTTCAAGTACCCTAATGCACACTTTAAAATGAAATAATGAATTTTTGCAACTGTTGCATAGAGCAACTTTTAATAATAATTTAGAAATTCCATAATGCAACTTTGTGATAAATGAAATGAATTTATTTGTGTGCAAATTTTCCCTCCAACTTTTCAACTAAAATTCAACCTTAAAAACAAACCATTTCCTTAAACAATTTTTCATCCAACGTAATTATCATCTACAACAACAGCTCTCCTTTGTTCGATGATAGCCCCAAACCCCTAAACCCTAAAATTTTTATCTTCATCAATTTTGATCAAACCCCCAAAAAATTGCGTGCTTCGTTCAATTCGTCACTTTCATTCACAATTATCTACTTTCGTCACTTCATCATCGTTACTTTGATGATTTTTCGTTCATCATCTTTGCTTCATTAGAGTTACTTTGCTCTCCATCTTTGTTGCCGCGATGATCTGGTATCGTTTGATTATGTTGAATTTGTCTCTTTTTCGTTGCATCAGTGCTCGTTCTCTCCTCTAAAAATTAGGTTTTGTTCAATTTTTGAATATATTCCTTCTGATTTTTGATTTAGGTTGATTGGAGTCGAAATCGTCATTTCGTGTTGCTAGCTAGCATCGTTATATGTAAGTTTAAAATTTTGATTATTTTGTTATTTTTAGCAGTTGCTTGTGATTTCTTTTTTTTGGTTTTTTTTCATATGACGAGGATGATGAGGAAGAGGAGGAGAGGAGGAGGGTTGCGATTCAAAGGCGTGAGGAAGAGGATAATGGCCAGAGGATGCGTGTATTCAAGGTGGTTGAGGATTATGAAGACGATGAGAATGAGGATGATTCCAGTGTCTATTAACGCACAGTTGTTTGGTGGAGGTCAGGAGGATTGCCAATATCTTGATCTATATAACAGACAGGTACTTGGATTCACCTCCTCACCTATTTATGGTTTATATATAATTGTATATCATATGGTTTGTCAAGGTTATTATATTGGTTGCTTGAAGCTTTCGACATCCAGGAACTTATTGAGATTTTGGTAGTTTAAATGTTTAATTGGCCTTCTTGATTCGATGTGCTGTTAGATAATAGGTGATTTGCTTTGATTATGAAATTCACCCTGGAAACATGGGAAGAGCAAGGGATTTAATAGGCGAGCTTTGATTATAATAGGCWGGTTGTTGGAGCCATGGGAAGAGCAAGGGATCTAATAATTTTTCTTCTATAATCCGTRAATCTTTGTGGCCTTTTTAACATGCCAATTCCTTGAAATGGAGACTAGAATACAAGCCTGACCAAATCCATTGGGTATGTAGGCTTTTTTTCTTTTCTTTTTTATATCGTACTTCTAATGTCCACAAGACCATAGCTGTTGAAAATCGATTTTAACTTGAAGTTTTGGGTGCTTCCATTGGTTCAGGAAGATGTTGCTCCTAAAGCAGAATCAGGCAAAATATACAGATCAAYCACTATCGATAAGAAAGGGCGACCTRTCCTGGTSATGCGCCCTTGTCGTCAGGTGTTAATATTTTTTCTTGTTTCATTTGTTAAGAAACARGACATCATATTGTTTAGTTTACAAAGGTTTGCATTATGTGGTCCTTGTAAGGTTATAAATGATCATGTCTGGTTTATGTCACAACAAATGGCCTGTTATATTTTCTTATACTCTAAACACATGTTTGGTGTAAGGTCATATATGAAGGGAATTATTTTTGTTGTACATGAAATGGTTTGAGTATGTTTTAGTGTCACTTGTTCTGRCTAGTTGAGGGAATTAGGGAGTACTAAATATCATCCAAAAATATTGAAAACGGTTACTATGCACCTTCACAGATAATGACAAACACATAATACGTCCTTGACTTTGTGATCTTGTAACAATCATGCCTTGCAATTTATGCAGTATGAGTATCTTCCTGATTCTTTTTGCATTCTGAGATTTTATGCTTTGTACCTTATAATATGTGAGCCAATATTTGTTCTTTTTGGCATATTGATCATTATTTGATCAGCACTCCCACTTAAAAGGCCATCATTGTACTCTAAGATTTAGTTCTTCGTTTGTTGTGAACATCACTGTTAATGGTGGTTGACTTTGTTGTTTTGATTGCAGAACTCAAAGTCTATAGCAGGGCAAATAAAATATCTGGTGTATTGTATGGAAAACGCCATCCTGAACTTACCACCTAATCAAGAGCAGATGGTCTGGCTGGTTGACTTTTATAATTTCAATCTATCAAATATTTCACTTAAGTTGGCCAAGGATAYTGCCCATGTGTTACAAAACCATTATCCGAAATGAAAGAGGATGATGAAAAAACACGCTCTTTCTGGGAAGGAGGGAATGTGTTGTGCACGAGGCGCTATTCTCAAGTGATGGACAATCTTCCATCTCGGCTGAGACTTGAAATCAGGTATATTTTTAAACCTTTTTAGCTTGGCTATTGTTACTGCTGGACAACTTTCTAAAAAATTTTGATGACTTGTTGTGAATGAGTTATGGGATGGTTGGAACTCTAAAAAAATTCTTTTGAGTTGTTGTGAATGAGTTATTAATGGCTGGAACTTTCATAAAGAATTTAACTTCTCAGTTTCAGTTGTGAATTGAAGTATTATGTGGGCTGCTTCCTTACCTTGAATGTTTGCCTTGTAGACAGTATTGTTGCTCCACACGTGATTTATCTATGTGATTTGTGTTCATTCCCTAGTCCGCTTACTTATGTGTTTGCAAGCCATGTGGGCACCAACTGCCCCTGTGTACAGTCTTCTCCTAAGTTACTAAGTTCTTATGATTCACATATTAAGCTTCATTGGGTCAGAAAATCAGAACTGTATAGTCTAATGACCTGGTTGTTTTATATTCAAAGCACTTCTTGCATAGTGTCAGACTTGATTGCATTAGGCTTATCAAGGTTGCTCCTTATATCTCATATGCCAAAATTGGTACTATACTAGTTGGTCTCCAGTTGCTATTTATTGTTGTTATAGCCTTGGGTCTATTTGTTCCACGCGCTTTTACTTTTGTAACGTTATCACCTAAGCTATACAGCAGTCACAGTTGATTGTGGCCCTAATTACGAAACAACTTGCATTCCTTCTACAGTAATCATGGATGGTTTCCTTTGTATTAGGTTGCCAAAACTACATTTTGTGAACCTAATTGTTCATTAATTCGAGGTGATGATGGTCATATCTGGTTAGTTAATACTGTTTAAACAAACTCTTTTCATACGAGTGAAGGTAAGATGTTAAAATGGTTGCGGGGATGTTGCAATTTAAAAACACTAGCGTGCGAAATAATTATCAATCAATCATCGTTTTTTCAATAAATGTTTCGTGTTCTTCTTTGTTTGCGGGTTTATTTAAGTTACGGTTCTATTTTATTGTTCTCGAGAGTGTTGGTGTAGACTCACTTTTGTTCTGAAGGGTTAGATTTGAATCGAATATTCCCAAATTCAACATGGTTCTAACTCTCCGCGCTGTATTACGTGAAACAGTTTGGCGTAAAATTGCAGGGAAATAGATTTTTGTTAAGCACCGAGTGACTCATGATGTGTAGTTAGGTTAGTGCCGTTGGTTGCTGCTGACTCACTTCCTATTGAATAGGAGAAATGTATATAATGATTCACTTGAGTTTTGACTGGTAGTCCCTACTTACCGATATGTTGAATAAAATAATACTTCTATGCAACAGTAGACTGAGGTCAGGATATGCCACAGTTTTCACGTAATTCTGATTATGCGAGCGCGCCCACTTTCCGAGGGTGCAGGAGCCTGCTCTCACAATTGTTGCACTCCATTATTGCAATCGCACTTGGGGTGGGTTTCTGCTGCTCCTTAGATGTGGTCGGCAGCCCTAGGTGCGGCATACTTGCTATACTCCGCCTACTACTGCCTGCACTGTGCCGGTGTTGCTGCTTCATTGATAGAGTGCTAGGTAACATCAGTCTCCCGCTCGCCCGGAGCAGCCACTTTTCCCTATTGGTCCCCTGTTATATAATGTTTGTTGCTTTAAGCTTCATAATATTAATTTTATCCTGGTTTAGTCTTATTTATAATCTTCGAAATGAATAAGTCTTTTAGGTTCTAGGATATAATCTTTATGTTGACTTAAACGTTTGTATTAAGTCAATTCATAAATTATGAAATTCTTATTAATATAAATATATATTATTAATTAGTTTATCGATATTATTTCTCATGGTTTTACTTATAATAATGTAAAATACACAGTTTTTGCTTATTACATTATTATGTTCCTTGATTAGTAATTATAAAATATAATAGATTTATAACCGTGTATTTATTTAATTTTTATTTAATGCAATTCCAAGATACGCGTTGCCAATTTTAGGTGAGAATTGTCTAACTTCATATGCAACGGTTGTGTCCAATCAGGTCAAAACATTGCATTAGATCTAATTGTAAGAAACTTATATTATAATTAAGTTGTTTGCTTTAGAAAGAGCTTATAAACTTTGACGTGTTGCATTCCCGGTTTTCATCTAATGTTACACAACGGTTAAGAAATTTGGTCTGGTGTAAATGGTTTAGCAATTAAGACCTAATGCCTAATTCGTAGTAATATTAGGATATAAATTGTTGCAAAAGATAACATTAACCGTTGCAATTATCTAATGCAACGGTTCATAAGGAGTTAAGGAAACGTTGCATTAGGTCATTTTTGGTGTTGCATTAGACCTAATGCAACGATTTTGACTTATTTCTTAGAACTGTTGCATTAGGCTGATAAAAGTGTTGCATTAGACCTAATGCAACGCCTTCAAATGCAACGAATGGAAAACCGTTGCATAAGGCCTTTTGCAACACTTTTTGAAGCCTATTGCAACGATTTTTGGTGTTGCATTAGAGTTTTAATGTAGTAGTGATAGTATGAGACCTTTAAAAAAAAGTATTTGTTTTTAAAAAACAAATCAATGGAAATTAGGCCTAATACGAATAATATATAATAATGTGTGTGCTTGTGCTTGTTGCGGCCTAATACAGTCATTAACTTGTTGAATCAAGTGTTATGATTTGAAATTTATCAAGAATCGCTAGGTTAATTAAATTTGTTAAGATTATGGATTCCTCTTAAAGTGACAGGGTTAATAAGTTACGATTTACTAATTAAATTTGTTTATTATCGGAGTAATCCACTAATCCGTTTTCAATTTATAAAGAGGATTATATAGTCCATATATATAGAGCAATAGACTATTAAGACCTTTTCAAAGAATATATCTCATACAATCATACAATTCATTGGAAATTCTGATATACTCCTTAAATAAGTGATAATTATACTTACTCATCATTTGTTTCTCTTGATTGGTAATCAAGAATTCAACCAATTTCAATTAAGATTTGATGCAAATAGAAAGTATTGCCGAATTCTTATGTGTTAATGTGCATCATCACCACTAAAATTTTCACAATTTATTGATATCATATCATATTTGCTAATGGCCTAAAATCTAAATACGAAGTACTTCATAAGTCAACCTTGTTTTTCAAATTAAATTTCTCACTTTCTCATCATTTGTATGACCCTTTTTCCCCCCCTTATTATTCTAATTGTATGACCTTTTCACATATACAAGTATGTAATATGTCTAACTCATAACAGATGTACCATACAAACTGCTATCCCACTAAGTTCCTAATTGAGAGATGTTCTTTGTTCTTTGAACGTGCATGACAATTATTCCACTAATCTTAGCTTATTACATCTTTAATTGACCTAATCTCCGATTATTTATTAAGCTAATCTAGTGACTATATATATGCTAAAATCCTTCATTCTATTCCCAAAAACTAAAAAAAATTAAAAAAAATAATCCAAAATCACATACATTACAGTCTTATTTTSTTGTTCTTTCATAGGGTGGTGTGTGATATAGTAACATTTGAGCTAACAAACGTCTCCATGGCTTTTTCGCGCGCCACTCTTGCCCTTGCCTTAATTGTTGTCCTTGTAGGGTCCGCCTTCGCCCAAGGACCCTCCATGGCACCAAGCCCGGCCCCCGCTACCACAACGGCGACACCTGCACCGGCCCCAGTGGTCACGCCCCCAACCCCATCCGCGGTCACTCCCGTTGCACCACCAGTGGAGACCCCAACCCAAACCCCTACCGTGCCCGCCCCAGTGGACTCCCCCGTGGAGGCCCCACCAATGACCCCAACTGAGGCCCCCATGAGCCCACCCGAGACTGCTACACCACCAGCAGCAAGCCCACCCGTGGACGAACTTACTCCATCGGGCCCAAACCCAGGCCCAGGCCCAAGCCCAAGCCCAACCGAAGATGTTGCTGATGAAGATGGTGCTTTTCTCCATGGAAGCAGCTTGGCTCTTATTGCTGCACTTGGGGCACTTGCTGTCTTTGCCTAAAATTTAAATTAAATGTTTTGCATGAATTTATTTTAACGTTCATCATTATTTGAAACTCTTTTATTATGTTCTTATTTTATGACATTTTGTCTTAGTGTGTCTTTGTAGAAGTACGATTCAAGGATCATGCTTCCATATTTATTTGATTATTGTGAACCTTTTTTTTCTAAATTATGTTGCTTCCACAATGCATACATTTATTTGTTGACTTTTTCAGTCATGGTGTTTTTTTTTGTTTTTTTTAATTGTTACATTAATATAATATTTGATTTTTTAGGCTTTTTAGTTGAGGCATGACTTTTGTGACTTTTGTGACTTTTGTGACTTTTGAGGTAAATTGTTTAATAGAATCGGTTGTACGATTTTGTTGGTCAAAGATTCAAATCCTCCTACCTCATTGTAAATGTACTCCACTCTCATAACTTATTTACATAAAATAGAAACTTTATCCATCCATTCTCCTTCCCTAGTCGGCTAGCTAGTTCTCTCCCTTTCCCTCCATTTCAATCCAAACATAGAATTAAAGAATACTGCTTATTAAAAGATGAAAATGGAGTTCGGTATCTCCCTCATATCATTTATACAAGAAAATTTGTCTCCCTTACATTTGATTTTGTTCTATTCAAATAAAGGACAATTTGTATAGTACAACCGATTTATGCACGTCCTCCCCAACAAGCAAAGTGTTAAGGTTGTAATTAGGGCATGCACAATAGTTCAAGCCTCTCTTGCCACATCAACATCACACAAACCCCTCCCATAATAAACCCCTCACCAACAATAGTTCAATCCTTTTAAGGGTTTGTTGGTGGAACCTAATATTTTATTTCCCTATTTATTTTCTAACTTTTACCTAATTTTATTTTATTTTCCTTTTTTTATTTTTACCTTCCAATACCACTAAATTTCCACCTCATCTATACAAACCCCTCTCAACTTTCAAACCCCTCTATATCCCCAACAATAAGGGCTTGTTTTTCAAACCTTACATCTCACCTACAAACCCTCTAAACCCCTTATTGCTATGCCCTTAGTTTCTGTCACAATTGACATAAACCAGTACTTTGTATTTTTTAAAATTGAGTAATTAGACATTGTTTTTTTTCCAACTTCAATGAATTCATCCCGAAGAATAGACCTTAATACCTGAATATGAAAAGTTCAATAAAAAAAAATTGGCACTAGTTAATGAGAGCAAGAACTAAACGGCACAATTCATAATCTTAGACCTGTTACTCAGCTTTAATTTCAGTCAGTTCAATTCTTAACTTAATATCCCTCTCTCATAAATTTCAATCAGTTCAGTTGATTTCAGTTAATGTAAACGAACCCATAATCTATTTGCGATTGGTTGGTTTATTTAATGGGTTGGATTCAGGTTGCATTCTCAACCTAATTTTGATGCACATAACCATAACGTTAATGTTATTGTTGAGACTTGTCTGTTAGGCTTGTATGTTCAGTTGGCTGAATTTTTCTGATTTGAATTTTTTCTATTTTGAACTTTCTTGATCTGGTTTAATCTGTAATTTTCTAGTCTAATTTGATCTAATAAATATTTTTTCTGTGATCTGAACTTTTGTAATTGTTTTTTGTTTTGAGTATTTCTGATGTGATTTGAACTTTTTTTTATTTGATCTGATCCGATCTGAAATATTCTTATCTGATCTGAACTCTTTTAAAATAACCATATAGAGTGTTTAAATAAGTTAAACTGAACATAGCCTTAGTCTATTAGTACTATAGTATCTGTAATATAGCTATGATAGTAATTACTATAGGGTACATGAGTAATGATAATTTTGCTAAATAGGTTTGAAAATGGGACAATCTTTGTAATATAAATGAAACTTTTTGCTAAATAAAGTTAATGGGTTGAATAGGTCAACTCGTTTATTAAAAGGTTGGGTTGGAATTTTCAACCTACTAACTTAATGAGGTCGGTGTTCAAGTTGCTTTATCTCAACTCGTTTATATTATTGAGTAGACCTAAATCAACCCAATCGACTTATTTACAGCTCTACTAGTTAGGACTGCTTACTTCCACGGGCACTCGTTATTCATAACTCTCTCAATGAATATCATAAATATTTTACGAACATTCATTACAAATAATCTATACAAATAAATTTAATAAATTCGTATATCACATGAGAATTAATCTTTTTATTTTTGAGAGGAAAAGGATAGTATATTATTAAATATCAAGAGCGAAGGTGTCCATCAACACATATGAGCGACCTCCCCGGAATCATATAACACCAAATATGCTCGTTTTCAACGAGGAACTATCCTAGAAAGGTGATGGGTCACGGAATTCCCATCCTTTTAACATATGACAGAAACAAGGTCTAAAAATTTAGTAGAAAACATTACATCCTCCAAAAGCTTATCTAAATCGAAAGATAGCAAATTGACTTCGAGAGCCTAGCAACCAGTGAAGCCAAATCCGATTCGAAGACCACCTTCTTGAGATTGAAGCGGTTAGCCAAATTAGCAGCAAAAGCTAAAGCTTTACATTCGGCAATAGTGGGATCCCAATAACCCCTCACACGTTTCGTACCAGCAAACAGACAGCTCCTTGTCATCTCGAGCCACACTCCTAAGCAACCCAACCTTCAACATTAAGAGAAGCATCACATTATTTAATTTAATCACCCCAATGGAGGGGCTATCCACACTTTAGAGCTAGAAGAGGTCGCAACTGCACTAGTACCTATAAACCTTCGAGGAATATGATTGTGATCGTCTACATAGCGTTGCACCCGGTGGAGAATCGTCGAGTGTGGGACATAACCCCAGTAAACACCTTTGTCATTCCTCTATGCCAAATCGACCACAGGAGGGCAACTCCCCTTTGCTATGCAGCTCGTCCCTATTTTTCCAAGCTCCAAACACATTTTTGGAAATGCTCCAAAACTACCATCCCGTCACTAACCGCAAGTTTCTCACAACCACTACTCTCTCAAAGGTCCTTTACTGCAAAACACTCAAAAAACGCATGCTGGAATGTTCCAGGGGCGGCACACCCCTACGGACAATCATCGTCAGGAGAGCACGAAGTGGGAGAGAATTAATTAGTACAAGCACGCCAAAGGAAGTATCGAACCTTGGGTGTAGTGTCCAAGGCCCACAAGTCCACGAAGGCTTTGTGAAATTGTCTAAATCGCAAGATTTTCCTAGCATATATGCGGTCTTGACCGAGTAGATTTCATCCTTCATAAAGGCCCAAGTTAGAGCGTCCGGGGGGGCACGAACACTAAGGGGAATGGCGAGTATACACTTACTATCCCTCTCATTAAAATGATGTGTGACCACTTCCTCATTCCAGGCCATAGCATCCTGATCAATGAGATCCGACACCCTGCTCAAGCCTTCAAGCCTTGGGGACGTTATGTGCATTCCCGCGTCATCGACTAACCATGCATCTTCCCAAATATCAATGTTGACACCAGAGTCAACTCTCCACAGCATGCCTTCCTTCACTAGAGCCTTTGAACTCCATATACTCTGTCAAGAGAAGCTCCCATTCAAACCCAACGAAGAGGTCAAGACATCACCATTTGGAAAATATTTATTCCGTAGCACCCTTGCCATAAGAGAGGAGGGGTGAGTAATTATCCTCCATGCTTGACGTCCTAAGAGAGCGTCATTGAAAATGGCCATGTCTCGGAAACCAAGGCCTCCCAAACACTTARGAGTGCACATCGATYCCCAACTCCGCCAATAAACCCTCCTCGTCCCAGAWGATTGACCCCACYWAAAGTTCAATGTCATTGACCGAATGTCTTCAATCACTTGCAACGAAATTTTGAATACACCCATCAAGTAWGTGGGTATAGCCTGGATCACAGCTTTAATGAGGACCTCCTTCCCGGCTCGAGATAAAAGTTTCCCYTTCCATCCTTGCAGTTTTTTCCAAACACGTTCCTTCAAAGCTCCAAAAGTGGCTACTTTCGACCTCCCAATAATCGTTGGGATGCCTAAGCATTTACTATGTCTGTCAACCATTTTCATGCTCAAGATCTCCACCAACTCTTGTCGCTTGCTAGCCACGACTCCCTTGCTAAAAGAGACCTCCGATTTGTCATAGTTAATTTTCTGTCCGGAAGCTGCTTCATATTTGTTGAGAATGTCAACTATCTTGGAGCATTACACTCGGTTGGCTCTAGCAAAGAGAAGACTGTCATCTGCAAAAAAAGAGGTGAGAGACTGTAGGGCCCGATCGACTCGCTCAAGCCCTATGAAGATCACAATTTACCACAGCTTGATTAATATAGTGGGACAAGGCATCTGCAACCAAAATAAATAAATACGGAGACAAAGGGTCGCCTTGTCGGAGCCCCCTCAAAGGTAAGACTGACCCACAAACACCRCCGTTCACCAYAAAAGAATAGGAGACCGAATTAACACAATTCATCACCACTCGAATCCAAGCARCTGCAAACCCCATCTTCCGAAGTAATTTCTCAAGAAAACCCCACTCGACACGATCGTAAGCCTTGCTCATGTCGAGCTTCAAAGCGATTGTACCCTTYCGGCTTGTGCTCCTTTTCTCCATCGTATGRAAAWTTTCAAGTGCTATAACTGCATTATCAGTAATAGAACGTCCGGGGACAAAAGMATTTTGATTTTAAGTTACCACRCGAGGTAGGATGTCCTTCAACCGCCTGACARTTGCCTTGGACACAATCTTATACACCACATTACATAATGATATTGGCTGAAATTCCATCATAGAAGTRGGGGACTTCACTTTCRGGACGAGCACTATGTTAGTAGCATTAATGAATTTTAAAGAGGTATTCCCATGCAAAATTTGACAAGAAGTAGATGTAACATCGTCGCCAATAATATGCAAAAATTTCTGGAAGAAAATCGCATGAACCCAGTCAGGACCCGGGGCCTTACACGGCTTCATAGAATTAATGGCTTGAAATATTTCGTCCTTAGTAAAATGGCGAGTCAAGAAATTATTATCCTCAGCCAAAATAGTAGTGGGCACAACCTCCAAAATCTCATCATACTCGTCTCCTGTAGAAGCACAAGAAGTGAACAAATTAGAGTAATAAAATACACTATGCTTTCAATTTCCTGTTGGTCAGTGCACCAAACTCCTTCAGCATTATTTAGACCTTTGATAGCATTCCTTCGCCTTCTATGAGAAGCCTTATGATGAAAATACTTAGTATTTCGATCCCCGTCTTTAATTTTAGCACTCCTCGACCTCAAGTACCAGTATGCCTCTTGATTATCATATACCTCATCAAGTTGTTTCTCTAACTCAGCTTGCTTCTCAATATTTGCATCCGACATGGGACCACTATGCACCTTCTTTAGGAGCTCCTCTAAATGTTTAATTTTTTTCGGGAAGTCAGTAAGTTTCTTGCCACCCCATGCCTTTAGCTCACGCAAAATAGTGGCAAATCTGTCCAGAATAGCCTCCCCAGCCGAATTATTCCAAGCATTTTGAACCAACTCCCCGCAATCACTATCCAAGAGCCAAGCTGTTTCAAACTGCAATCCTCTCTTCTTCCGACGAGTCGAGTTAGCCTTCCCATGAAGTGAGATAAAAATCGGGCAATGATCTGATTTGTACCTCACTAAATGCTCCACTACAACTTGCGGGAAGGCCTCACACAAATAAATCAGTATTACCACAAAATTTATCGAGCCTTTCGCTAATCAAAGTAGCCACCGTTAGGCCTCATTGCCAAGTAAACCACTGACCCTCAAACCCCATATCACGAAGGTTGCAAACCTCAAGTGTCTCCTTGAAGTCCCAAATGGAACGCCTCACTTTAGTGGAACCACCCTCCTTTTCTTCCATACTTAAGATTTCATTAAAGTCTCCTCCAATTAATAAGGGCCCTTGAAAGTCAATACAAAGAGAGCGAATGAGGGACCATGACCTGTGCTTATCAGAAGAATCTGCCCAGCCATAGAACCCAATGAACCTCCATGTTTGCCCAGCAGAAACCACATCCCCGCAAATATGGTGTTGTGAGTAAGAGATTAAAGAAAAAGTGACCTCCTCTGCATCCCAATAAATACACAACCCTCCAGACATACCTCGACTATCAACTCCAAAAGCAGAGTCAAAACCTAACCTGCATTTTAAGCTAATCGAGTCGCGACTCGAAACCATGGTTTCAGAAAGAAACACCAAGTTAGGGGCATAACTCGAACACCACTGTCGTAGTGAGCGTGCTGCACGTGGGTTGCCAAGCCCACGACAATTTCAGCACAAGGTTTTCATTGCTCTTCGCGGGGTGAGCTTAACCCATTCCCGCTACTTCATAATGTTGGTCCGCCATAGACACATCAAAACTTGGGTTCTCGAAAACTTGGTAATAGTTCAGTTGGTAGCTCCCAAAATTCTTGTTACCTCCAGCCACACCATCAAATAAAGGTTCAGCCTCCTTCATCTCCCCAACCTCCAATCTGCCACGCTTTGAGAGGTGATGCATAGCCCCCGTATCTGCACCTTTGTCCCTAATAATATCAGCCCCTATCTCCACAGTACCTTCCATTTCCACCAGTGCACCCTTAGAGGCTTCCATCAATTGTTGAGGTGGATTGGAATTAGGAATTATGGCCCCTCCACTATCAAAATTAAGTTTCACACATGCCTTATTTGCTTGCAAAGTATCCCGAAAGTGAAGACAAACCTTCCTCTCAGCTTCCTTCTTCTGATCAACGAAAGGTCGCTTTCTTTTTGGCGATGCTCGTAGCCAAGAGCCATAAGGTAACTCTGAGGATGCCAAACTACCATCATACTTCGGACAYTGTTGATAATTATGTCCAAAACAACTACAGGAATGACAAAGGTCCATGAGCTTCTCGTACGTAAATCGTATTAGTTTACTTCCAGTCGGGGTAGCAATTCTAGTGAAGCGTTTCAAAGGTTTATTAAGGTCCAAGTCCACTCTGAAAATCAACTGCTTACTCCGGCCTAACGGACCAGAGTCGTCGTATTCAACAAACTCCCCCGTGCTCCGAGCCAAGGACACAACCATCGCTTTTGTGCGTTTGTTCAAAGGGACATCCTCCACCTTAACCCGAAATCGGATTCTATCAAATACAATCTCGGATGGTTGGGCGCCATCATTCACCTCCTTGAGAAGTAGAGGGGCWCCATTAAAGGACCACGGGCCATCATCCAAAAGCCTATCTTTGTCGGATGCCGCAAAAAATTGAAAAATAAAGATGTGGTTTTCAATTTCACGCACAACCATGTCCTTCGAAGGTCGCCATGCTATTCGCATCATTAGGGTTGAGCAAGATCGGGTACCCGACCATTTTGGGTGGAACCGGAACCGATAGGTTCTTGATAATTGGAACCGGTTGGGAACCGGAACCAGTTACCCGGTTAGATTTTTTTTTAAATAAAAATAAATAAAAAGCAAAGATTATCCTAGCTAATTTCATACTTGTGCATGTGTATTTGGCCACAAAAGCAAAATGCTTTATACAATAGTATTTCAAGTTTCTACTCCCTCCGTTACGTATTACTTGAAACAGTTTCCATAAATGGTTGTTACATATTACTTGACACAAATCCCTCTTTTTCCATTTTTCGTAACTTTTTTTCTACTTTATTCATTTTTTCAATACTTTTCTCTCTTTTACTTTTTCCTAATCTTACACCAACTCATTATTTTATTCATTTCCTCTCTCTTACTTTTTCCTAATCTTATACTCATTCATTACTTTATTCATTTTCTCTCTATTACTTTATTCTAATCATATATCCTTATTTACAATTAACAAATTTTGCCTAGAAAATCCCCCTAGTTCAATTGTTTCAAGTAATACGTAACAGAGGGAGTATTATTTATATAATTTGGGCTTTTGGGCATTAACAAATGTATTTTATTAAACTCAAAAGTCATAATCCGTTACTGGGTATTGGTTATAAAACCGGTGGTGCCGGGTACCCGGTACCACCGGGTATCCACTGGGTACCGGTTCCAAAATTTTCGTACCCAGAACCGGAACCGGTCACAACCGGTTCCTCATTTTTGGAACCGAAACCGATACCGATCCAACCGATTCCGGTTCCGGAATCGCCGATTCCGGACCGATTCCAAGTACCAGACTGGGTACCCACTGTTTTTGCTCATCCCTACACATCGTGTTTTGAAGGGTCTCAACACTGAAAGGAATATCAGTCAACAACTTACCCACTAGACGAAGTTGGTCAGACATGGTTTCGTCCTCTTCATCGCATTCGACAATCGTCTCCTCCTCCTCAGTCATCTCTAACCCTCGAAGCCTGCTTTCCAAGTCCTCCATACCAGCAACCTCTCCAAAAAATTGAATAACAGTGATAAAAAACGAAACCACAGAGAAATCATGGAAAGATAAAAGGTTTTTTTTTTGTCCATAACTACCTTAGTTACACACTTTTTTGCAAAATACTACCTACTTTAGAAAACCTTAGACATAACTACCTTAAATTTCCATTTTGTTGTTGACCACTACCTTGTTTCATTTTCCGGCGTTGACTTTGGTTTTCCGGTCAACGAAGTGCACGTGAGATGCACGTGGTCTTTTTTTTTGCCAATTTTTTCGATTTTCATTCCCTCCACGCCTCAAATTTTAGTATACCATTGAATCAAATTTAAGTAGAAATCAAATTTAAGTAGATTGAATAGGAAATAAAAGAGTAGAATGGAGGGAAAAGGGAAGGAAAATCGAAAAAAATGGCAAACAATGAGATCACGTGCATCTCACGTGCACTTTGATGACTGGAAAACCAAAATCAACGCCGGAAAATGAAACAAGGTAGTGGTCAACAACAAAATGGAAATTTAAGGTAGTTATGTCTAAGGTTTTCTAATATAGGTAATATTTTGCAAAAAAATGTGTAACTAAGGTAGTTATGGACAAAAAACCAAGATAAAAATAAGATGTCACAAATCCAAAAAATAGGTCACAATTCTCAATACACGAGAATGATCAAATAGAACTCCACAAGAAATTGGTTACTGGTAGAAACCCTAACCCTAATTCTTGAGAGAAAAATTACATGAAAACTATATATATATATACTATATATATATATATATATATATATATATACATATATATATATATATATATATACATGTTATATGAAAACGTGAAAACCAAAATAAATGGGTACATTTTTCATTTTAAGGGGTACATACAAGCATTAAAGGGGTACACAAAACTTTCAGCTACTGTAGATGAACAGTACACGTGTACCCCTTTAAACCTTCAATTAGGGGTGCTTAACAGATCAGGTCAGGTTCAGGTTCGAGTCGACTATAAACGGGTTGGCGGACCCTAAACCCGGACCTGATCTGTTTATTAAACGGGTCAGAAATTGCAACCTGAACCTGATTTGTAACAGATCAGGTTGACYTGAACCTGATCTGTTATTGACCTGCTATTTATTTGCTTAAATTAAAAAAAAAATTGAGCTGATTTTTACTTATGTAATCTGCTAATCAATTAAACTGCAACTCCAAAATAGAAACTTGGCAAACTTTCACTCCAAAATACATAACAAAGCATCAAAGTGCCATAAACCTCAAACATAATAAGTTCAAATATGGCCAAAAACATAGGGCCTTCAATAACAAATTAAAAATGCGTCCAAATCAACGAAATAGAGTTTGCCAATTAAAAGTACTCCTAAATAAATACTTAGAATTTGGATAGTGGATTATGAGGACTTGGAGATGGAGAAGGTGATCGACGGACTTGGAGACGGAGTGTCTTCACCTTCATCAACCTTCATACTCATTACTTGGCCGCATAATTCCTCCATTTGGCCTCATTACGACATGTCTTGTTCCATCACTATAATCAAAAAATTTAAAAAAAAAAAGCATAGTCAGACATGATAATTAAAATGTCAAATGCTAAATATCGAATAATTAAAATGTGTGCATTATTCTAATCAAACAAATATTCTAATTACTGTCAAATCAAACAAATATGTGCAATTACCCAATTACTGTCAAATTAATGTCAAAGTAAGGGTCAAAAAAATATGCAGCATAATATCGACATTTTAAGGGGATAATCGGATTTACTGTCAAATTAATTTAAGGGGATAAATCATTTTAGGTTATATTAAACGGATTTACTGTCAAATTAATGTCAAATTATTGGCAAAAACAGATTATATTATCGACAATTCCATTATACTCAACAAAACGAGCAGATTTAAACAGAGCAGCATAATATCGACATTTCCATTTTAATAAGAGACAGAGCAAACATATATATAACAAAATAAGATAAAACGACTTAAACATATATCGAACAAAATAAGAGAAAAACGACTCAAACATTCGAAACAAATATTGAACAGATTCATGCAAATTTTTTAAACAAAAAAAAAAATCGAACAAAATTGCAAGACATACCTTAGGTTTAGATTGAACAAAATCGCAATTTCTGGAGAAAGAAAGATGATTAAAGGAAGATGGAAATATGATTTGAGAATTGAGATTGTAAGAGAAAGAGGATTCTGGAAAAAAAAAAAAGGGGAATAAGAAACGGCTGTGAGTAGTCAGTAGTGTAATAGAGAGAGAGAGATAATAGGGCAGAAATGACTGAAATGTTGATTAGGTTGAAATGCTGAATAAAGACTAAAGAGTCAAAGAGACCCTAAAACGGCTATGAGCAATTTGTGCATTTTTTAGGGTTTTTGTTATTAAGTGGGCTGCTAATTCATATTTGGCCAATAAAGGCTGAAATCCTAAAAATAATGGTTATTTGGGTCAGGTTGGGTCGGGTTGACCTGATCTGAAATGACCAGTTTAATAAATGGTTAGGCGTTTTTTCAGGTTGAGAGAATTGACCGTTAACCTAACCCGTTTACTTTAACGGTAAATCAGGTCGACCCGTTTAATTAAAACGGGTCAAAAAATCCAAACCCAAACCGTTTATTCAGGTCGGTTCAGGTTCGCTAACGAGTTGGGTCAGTAATTCCAGCCCTACCTTCATGTACCCCAGTTTTGAAATACAAATCTTAGTGAAAAACTAAAAAACTTTTAATCTTGACCGTAGGAATTTGAGGTGGAGCATCACGATTTAATTTAGTTATACTTGTATTTCAATCTGGGGTAATTGAAGGTTTAAAGGGGTACACGTGTAGTTCCATCAACAGTAGCTGAAAGTCTTTGTGTACCTCTTTAATGTCTTATGTAACCCCTTAAAATGAAAATGTACCAATTATTTTGATTTTCACGTTTTCAATATAACATGTGGTTTTTTAATGGATCTCGACTATATATAATATAATATATATATATAGTATATATATATATTATATATATATATATATATATATATATATATATATATATATATATATAATATATATATATATATATATATATATATATATATATATATATTTAATTACTTTAACAAATCTCTATTATATAAAGCCAAGGGGGGGCAATGGTGTCCCCCCTATGCATCGTAAACACCCTTTAATGATGGTAAAAGACTTAATTGCCCTTAAGTAAAAAAATATAAATTCTCTTTATTTTTTGTACTTTTCCATATAAAGCAACATAAAAAAAAGTATATCGACTATTTTTCCATGAATAAAAAAAGAGTTAATTAATTATGTAAAATTCAAATAAAATACATAATTAATTGATAATTTATTCATTGAATAACTTAAACAGCAAATTTTTATTTTGAAAAAAGTTCAATTATTAGTATAAAAAAATTCTAATATAAATACATTTAATTACATAGACTAAAATTTTCACATGAATCAGTAATCATTGCAATTATTTTGAAATCATATTGAATTAATTTTAATTAAATTATTATGTATTTTATATTATATTTATATGTTAATGTATTAATCCATTTTTTTTTTAAAATTTCTTCTTGTCGAGAGATTCAATTCAAAAGAAAAAAAATTACATCGAAAGTTTGAAAATCATATACTCACGATTACTCCATTTTTAATTTTGATAATTGTTCTCATTACAGTTTTTTTTTTCTAATTGAACTTTGTTTATTTTAAAAACGACCCACGCATCACGTGCTAAATTTAATATAAACTTTAAACTGACCGCACGCATGCGCTGCTATAGTGCTAGTACACAATAAATAATCCTCCCTGTACAATTAATCTAATTTATCGTAATGGTCTCATAAAAAAAATAAAAAATTATTCGCGTTAAAAAGAGAAGTCCATGGAACTATTGGAAGTGGGTTTGGGTTGGGCCGTAGTTGAACCACACCAAAACCTCTAAATCAGTAATGTAAGAAGCAAAGCTTACAAGCATCAAAGAAACTGAATTTCTTTGCTTCTTTATTCTCTCAAACTGCTTAAAACAACCTCTTTTCAATTGAAAGAAAAAATGGAGAACAGCATATCAGCTACTTCAGCAAGTACAAGTAACAGGAGTGATGAAGAAAGAAGCATAATTGTAAGGAAAAGTATGCGAATTGAGTTACCCTTTACGCTTAAAGTGGGCCAAGTCTTCACTGGTTTTGGCGTTGGTTGTGGTCTTGGTATCGGCGTTGGCCGCCCCATCAATTTAAGTATATTTCTCTCTCTCTCTCTCTCTCTCTGAATTTATATGCATCTTTTTATTCTGTTTGAAGTTGGTGTTTTTTTCGCATTGTGAATATGGAATTTGGAAATCTGTTTAAACGCGAAAATGGGAAAACCCCACTTCAGTTACCGCCCAAAAAACCTTGTAAAGTTTCAGTCTTTGTTTTTATGTTTTGATTGGTGCTCAATTTGATTGTTGATGTTGRTTTGAGTTGATTTGTTTTTGTGGTTTTATTTGTAATTTGCTGGCTAATATCTAATTTGTGTTCTTTAAGGTGTTGTAATTGTGTATGATTGCCATTTTTTTTTTATGGAAGTGATTATAGTAATGTGAATGTGAGGCAATTGTATTGGAAAAGAATAATTTGAAAAATGCAATGTACTTTCATGAAATGCAATTTGGTTTTGGCTGTTTGACTCTTAACTTCTGTTCTTTTGAATTAGAGTGAGATTGATAAGTGTATTCATTGATTGACTGCTTCAACTTTCATAGAAAAATTCAATCAATCCTGTGTCATGAATTTGATCAGGAATGGCTTACATGTAGATCGAGTTTGTGTAGCTATTGTCTAGATGTAAACAGTTTGAGCTCAATGCCTCAATCAAAAGTTATTGGTAAGAATGGCTATCACATTGTTAAGTACTTAAGAATGTGTTACTTATATGCAATAGGTCAATAGCTAGTTTAGTTGATAAAATCACAGAATGGTGTGTTCCTCCTTTCAGGGAACTTATCTCATACAAAAAAAAGTTTGAAGTTTATTTTATTTTTTTKATTTTAATTCGGAAGGTAATAAGATGTCTAAGGTTCCATTCAGATTGTCAGGTATTCTTATGAACTTATGATTTGCTCCTGGGCTTTGGGGTTTGGAGAGTTACTCATTTTGTGCTTGCTTCATTACTCTACTGAAAGATATAATTTGTGTACTCTAGTGGGCTCTTGGCTTCTCTCGGTATCTCTCTTTTCTTCATTTTGTTATGTATCATCTTTATAAATTAAGCTACTTCAGTATCCTAATGGCTAAGGCAGGAGATTACATTCGTATCATTCGGGAGCTACTTGTTTTATTAATTTGTGAAATGAGTTGCTGTGAAGTATATCAAWTAATTGAGTAAATCTTGTCAGGTGCTATCCCTATGCTGAGCCAAGTTATGAGTGCTGCAAGTGGTGCCACTCACGCTTTCTCTGGCATTGGAAGACATGTAAACCACTCTGTATGTAGTTATTTCTTACTTTTTTGTTCTTCTATTTCATTCTTKYCTYTTWTWSWYATCTAGATGTGTATAAGAGACAGGKACACGTGTWCCCCTTTAAACCTTCAATTAGGGGTGCTTAACAGATCAGGTCAGGTTCAGGTTCGAGTCGACTATAAACGGGTTGGCGGACCCTAAACCCGGACCTGATCTGTTTATTAAACGGGTCAGAAATTGCAACCTGAACCTGATTTGTAACAGATCAGGTCTGTCTCTTATACACATCTAGATGTGTATAAGAGACAGATCCAATGCCCCTTTTTGTAGAACTATTAGACCTCATCTAGCTTTTATCTGAAACAAACAATATGCCAGTACAATCAATCACTCTCTGATAAGCAGGCACCAGGACTGCAAAATCAGAACCAAAGTCTTCAGAATAAGTACCCATACGCTGTAGCTTTAAGGAAATACAAGATCTGRAATTCTGAATCATACATATGAGAATTTACAAGGTCTCCACTCCAGTAATATTAACTGTTAAGAGGAACTTTACAAGAATTTATATTTCTACCAACATTCCACCTATGGTTTATTGACTTGAACAATATGCTTCTCAGTCATGATTCATCAATGTACTTTTCTAATTTGAAACTTTGGAATAGAGAAATTGTTTTGTAAATGGTTGAAGTTCGTTCTCTACGATACTTGATAAAGGATTTTAGTCAATAAACTTTAAACATCCACAGTTAATTGCCTCATGGTACTTCTGTGTTACTTGTTGATAATCAACATGCACCTGTGCAGGTCTTGCTCTGAAGCCTGGAGTGTTACAACAAATTCAGTTGTCCATTATTGTATGTATCAATCTTTTTATGATATATTTTACTCACTATCACTTTTGTGTAGATATTTGATATCTGAAATTGCTAGGGAGCAGTAAGCAAGATGATGGTAAAATTTGGAGCAGCCCCCAATCTATCAATTGGACAAGGTCTTCTGCCTACATCATTGCAAAGTGGCATGACTTTCATGCATGGATCAGCTCAAGATCCTTTGGGAAGTATTGCACAATTCGGAAATAAAGTGCCGGACACGAAAAGCCAAGGTCTAGCTGGAGATGGAAAAGTGAAGACAGGGAATGAAGGCTTTAGATCAGAAGACACATCCTCTAAATTGTCTCTGGGTGCTCGAACTGAGAAGGTTATTGATGGGTTTCTGCAGGATCCAGTTTTGAGAGGAGAGGATTCTGACTTACACGAGAGGGTATGTCTATTAAGATTTATTATTTACTACTCCCTCCGTTTTTTTAGATGTTCCAGTTTCCTTTTTGGGTCGTTTTCAAATAGATGTTCCAAACCAATCTAAAAATAACTTTTTTTACCTTTTACCTACTTTATTTTACTCAAACATTAATGAATTACTCATTTCTAGAGTCAACTTTCATTATTTTACCCAATCTATTCACCCAAAATTACTATTTCCCATAAAATTTCATTCACACATTTACTCTTTTACCTAACTTATTCAACTTTTTACCCAACTTACTCAACTATTTTATTCAACTCAATMAACTCTTAAAAACCGTTCCAAAATGATATGGAACATCTAAAAAAAAACGGAGGGAGTACTAAATTATAGGACTACTTTACCTTGATGTTCCTTGAAAATTTTCCTCTTCCTTTTCAATGTAAAAAAGCTATATGTAATAAWTGATAAATATAAGCAATCTTGATTTATATGCTGCTTGGATCTTATTGAAGAGGCCAAAATCATTTGAACTATGAAGTTGGTGGTTCATAAGAATGCTAGTACCAACTTAAATAWACTCGATAATCAAATAACAATCTTCATGGAACGGGCTGTTGTTCTTTCTTAGTTTTTACTTCTGCTTGAAGCCTTGGACAGACAACTTGTAAGTTGTGCACGGATATGAGACTAGCATCTGATTTCAGGTGTATATCATAGTTATTTACTGTATTTAAGTTCTTACTAATCATATTGTATGGTTTCTGCAGGATGAGCAGTTGGAGTCGGAAAACAGGGTGCTTCGAATGGTAAATGCTATTGTCAATTTTTTTGCATTCAGTATTTGGCCAAAAATATGTAAAGTGTGAATTAGTTAGTTAGCCATCAACAAGGCTACTTGAAGGGATAGGACATAGGAGTGTTACTGAGTTAGCACTCATACCTTCCAGCCCAAGGGTCAGGGGATTGATTCTTCAGACGACTGTTTGTTGCATTGCCGGTTTTTGGTTATGTCATGTAGCATTCCTTGAGTGCACTTTGCATATCAGCATGATAACAGGCTAACAGCTGTAACACCTGCAATAAACTGTATTCTTGACATTCTGATTTCTGAGTTTGGTTCTCGTATTTGCTTCTGATTAGGTAGTCAAACATCAGCAAGTGATCGAGGAGCTTATGGAAGAGAATGAAAGGCTTCGTCATATATTGGTGGAAGACTTGAAAGTTCCGCCCAATAAACTGCAAGTTAATTATCCAGTTAGAAGTGGGTCCCCTTGTTCTGATTGTTTCAAATGCCGAAGAAAACAACGGCGGAGATAGAAGTCCTGCGGTAATTTCCATGCATATATTCCGTTTCAACTTATACCTCCAGTGAGTTCAATTTTGAGTTCTYGATTAATTCTATCACCTCTTTCTGATTTGTTCTTGTTCGTCAAACTGTTTTCTTCATACATATAGTAGCAATGTAGCATACAAACTAGGAAGTAGAAATGAGAATAACTATTCAAAATAATTAATGTGCTGAGAATACTATTACTTCGTAAAAAGTTATGGAGAGTGAGGGATAKCTCAGTTGGTTAGAGCTCCCCTCACGCTTTCAAGAGATTCTGGGATCGAGTCTCATCTTGCCTTTGTGGSTYTCTAAACACGGGGAGAAAAGCTTTGTACAAGTTACTGATAAGCATCACTTTAGGAGTACTTTRAGAAGAGTAATGTTGACCAAGTTTTGGGTGTTTTCCTGCTGATCAATTTTATGTTCATTCTCCCAATCAACCACACAATTGTATGGTGATAATTCTATTTATTAATCGAGGCGAATTGGATCTTTAAATATAAGGGGTCATACTCCGTATCACAGCAATAACTTAGATGCTGAAATTCGTATTTCCAAAATAACAAGTAACCATAAGTAATTTTTATTGAAGTAGGGTTACATAATCTTCAATGCGCATTCAATATTTTCATCAGCGCACAGCTAGCTAGCCCTGAAAGTAAGACCMATGACACGAGAAGTTTCACTTTTATGAGCACACGTAAAAGCCATAACGTTGGTCCACAACGCAAGAGTTGCAGCACTTAGCGTATGGCTCACAAGGATAGCCCTTCTTTATGCAAGCCTCCTTTTTCTTCAGTGTGTCCTGAAAATGATCTTTTGGTATACTGTCAGCTGTTGAATGTGAAACCATCTGCTGAACCTCGTCCGATACATCGGCCTCTGCCTTGATCGTGCTGTGGGGATTCCTTGTGACGGTGGTTTCCGGCACTCTTGCAGATATCGGACCTGTATCAGCAATTCCCTCTTAGTTGATCAGCTACTGTAAATAGTAACAATACAAATACATAGCCTTTGATGACATCAGTGATCAAAGCCTCAATTATATTCACATGTTGTCATTAAAAACATTCATTAATAATATGTCCAAGATAATATTAAATTGAAGGCTGCAAAATTGTGTGTTTTTGGTTTTTTGCAAAGTTAAAAGAAGTGTCAAAGATTAAGCAACATAAAGAAAAGGACTCTGACAAAAATTAAATGAAAATTAAGGAAAGAAGACTAAACCTGAAGCAGCAATTACTACAAAAACAAGGACTAAAATTATTAGCCTCATGTAATTAAGCACAACTTTATCCATTAGCAATATTTTAATTGCTATCAAAGGAAATACTTATTTATTTTGTGAATTGTAATGAACATGTTATTGTGGATTTTATTCCCAATTTATAGCTGCTATAGCTATAACTATTTGCTAAAATGCATTTGACATGAGCCACTGATGGATTTTTTTTTAATTATGATTATTGTTATTTAATTTATTAATTCCATTTCAAAAAGTTTGTAGTGGATAATGTAATAATTGTTGGGGTCCTTTTAGCAATAAGAATTTTGTGGCTATTATGTGCTTCACATGTTAAATGAGATTAAATAATAATATTTATTTAATAAAATATCTAGATAAATAATTGAGTTTGAATATAAACTTTTTATTCTTTTTCTTTGGATTTTTTTATAAATATAATAAAATAATATATGTACTGTACGTAGTATTTTAATTGATGATTTAATTTAAGCTAAAAATAACTTCGTAATTGATTCGACTGATGTTTTTAAAGTAATACTTGAAAATAATTGATCAAACAAAACTTGAAACATATAGTTTCGACCATGAGATTGGGTCTACATTTTTAATTTTTTTTGGGGTTCAAACTTAACTCGTTAAGCTACAATCTAATTTGCATTACACTCGAGTAGTTGCTCACTTACATGTCAAGCTTGAATATGAACAATGTATATTCAAGCTTAAAGTAATAAACAAGCTTGACAAATTTGGTACGAGTAACACACATCTCTTTTTTTTTTTTTCTTTTTTATCGGTACTACCAAAATAACGATAACCAAACTTATTTCAAGTTGTAAACAAGTTTATAAACAGGGTTATCAATGAGCTGTTCGGAAATTAATATTAAGATGTTTGAGCATGACACATTTATTATACGAGTTTCAAAAATTTTATTCGAACAAAATTCACAAGTTGTTGATGAACATATCGGCTCATTAAGAAGAAAAGGGGCATGATCCAAGTMGATAGAAGTCGTTGGTCTACTAATGGGCCAGCATAATAATATTAACAACACTTTAACTTCTGAAGTCTACAATTCAGTCAAGTTTATCCAATATGATAAAATAAATTACCCTTTAAAGTCAGTACTCAGTACTCTTTAAAGTCATCACCAATTGATTATTGGTGCAGCGGTAATTGAGACTGTATTTGGTAGGAAAAATCTGTGTTCAATCCTCCGCAATAATGATTGGGAAAGGATTGAAATCTAACCACACAAAATTAATCTCCTAATCCGGATTAGTCCAAAGGGTGAACTGGGTGGTCACCAAAAAAAATTCAATACTCAGTAATAGGCTACTGATTTGCGCACTTCATTTTAGCGACCGTCAAAGCGGTCAGTAAAATGGGATGCGAATTTATATAAAGGAGTGCGTAAATCATTACCCTCACTAATAGTAGCAGTTAATTGACGGTTCGACAGTTAGGTATAAGTGTATAACGGTATAAGAGTTACTTCCAAACAATGTGGTGAACAAACAAATCAAGCTCAACTTTCTTGTTTTTTTTTTTTTTTTTAAAGAAAGGAAGTAGTGCAACATTCATTGCACTCATTTATTGTCATGGTAGCAAGCATGTAGTTCAACGCTTTCTCCTTTTGCTAACGACATGGTAACCAGCTGAGCCATCACGTTTGCTGTGTGCCAGGCAAATATATTTCATATATAATTTGCATTTATTTATCATGCAAAGACATTAATAGTCGGCTAATGACCACAATTACAAATATTGAGTTCAAGGCCACAACTTGAATCTTTTAGAAAGTATGGGACACAATTTACATACATGTAAATTATTGCAACTCTAAATTATTTTTTCAAAAAAATTTGACATTTTCTTTTTTTTTTTTTTAAATGTGGGCCCTACAACTTTTGCTTTTCCTTCCTACCATGATGAGTGTGTTTTTTTTTCAACTTATTTATATTTCTCTGAATTTAGCTTATTTTACTTATTGATACTTATCTGAATTTAGGGATACTTATTGAACTTATCTTATCTTATTCAATAAGTACTGAAAAATAAGTTGAAAAAAAGCTCGATGTATTCCCTCTATAATCTAATTCTYGCAACGATTTGACATAAAATAGATAGAAAAAATGTCAAATCGTTGCGAGAATGGTGTTACGGAAGGTGTACAATGATATGGGATTTTGGTGGCCCAATAGCGCTTATATGTGCGAAGAATTTCTCTTTTGTGTCGTTAAACTAAATTAAATCGATATCGTTAACGGGCACCCCGGGGCGTTAGTAAGAATTATAAGTATTTTCTAAAATAGTACTCCCTCCGTTCCATGAAGTTCATGCCACATCCGTTTATTTCACTATTCACAAGTGAAGAGAATCTTGTAAATAATTATCAATGTATAGTTATAAATAGGAAAAATTGAAAAGAATAATCCCTACTTTTTGAGGTCTTCTCATAATAATCCCTACTTAAGTTTATTATTAAATAATCCTAACTATCTCCCTAATCTTCTCTTAATGGTCCTTTTCATTGGTTATCGGTTGAATAAGTCATGCCATACCTATTTTCCCTCCACTCCCTTAATTAATGCTTAAATTATTTTTTAGATTTTTTTTAAAAAAAACCCTATTTTCCTTAAACTGAATTACACTTGAACTTTTGCTATTCTCTTCTCTTCCCCTCCATCTGCGTTCATTGTTTCATTGAAGAAGCAGCAACATTTTTTGGCGTAAAGACACAATCGGAGCATCATATCATGGCATCAGGTAAATGTCTTCTTCTTTCAAATCTTCAATTTTTTTATTTTACTTAGTGAGAATGTTTTCATTTGCTTACTGTGGCTGTGAATTTTTTTTTCTTGATTTTGTGCAATGGTTTTGTGTTGTGAATCAGGTAAAAGAAGAAGATTAGATGAAGAATAAATGGAACGAATGAAGACGAGTACCAGAAAATGTGCAATTTGATGGAGGAAGGAAGCTGGTAGGATTAAATTGAAAGAGGGATGAAGGTGGATGAGATGAGAGTTAAATATTCAACAATATAAAAGGTGGTTAATGCATTCAACTGAATTTAAAAAAATAAAAAATTACATTACCTGCTAAAATAGGAGGTAAACCTGTTTCAACAGGTTAATTAGACTAGAGGACCATTAGGAGAAGATTAGAGAGTTAGTTAGGATTATTTAATAATAAACTTAAGTAGGGATTATTATGAGAATACCCCAAAAAATTGGGATTATTCTTTTCAATTTTTCCTTATAAATATAGTCATGTGGGGTCTTGTTTGATTCGTATTAATGAATAGATTATTAATATTCAATTATTATAGTTTCTCAAATGTGTAACTAAAGATATAAGAGATACAAAACATGCATTGGGAAGCGTATGAATAGTAACTGGCACGATCTTCATAGAACAGAGGGAGTATAAATTTTGAAATACATGCCAAAATCACACGTCAATCAGTGTAATTAATATTTTTATTCATTTAATATTTTCATTTTTAGTTCTTTTATCTAACGCACGATGATTATTAACTTTTGCCAAATTAAATTCTTATGAATATACAATCCGAGGTCATTAATTATTTTCAACAAAGAATTTAAGTAGGCCCATTGATTAAAGCATCATTAAAATGGTCAATTGCTCATTTCAATCAGAATAAAACAAAACATTACGGAGGATAGTATATTTGATCAAACATAATTTTTTTTTTTTGACAAAGAGACAACACCTTCAATAACATTAATTTTCTATTTTTTATTTGACGGGCATTAAAATCTTTAAATACGAAGTACTATAGGAAGAGTAAAGAGTAACAAATGATGAGATACAAACTACGACAATAGAAAACCTTAGACGGGAAAATATTGTCTCATGTTGATTATATTTTTCCTCGCCCTCTTTTTTAACCTTAAAAACAAACGAGAATAAGTAATAACCTCTACATGTTTTTTCTATTGAATTTTGTCCTCCGTCCAAACAAACAAACCCTATAAAATGTCTTAAGGTCTAGCAAATCTCTTGATCATCACCGGCTACGGTGATGTAAACCCTTACGTTCGATTTACCCTCATTCGAGGGTGAAATTACAATGACAGCCACTCCTTCAAGTGCACCACAAGAAGTCCAACGTGTAGCATCAACCATACCATTTTCACTTTGGAAAACAACCTCGTTGATCTTTAAATCTTCCCAACTTAAATAATTAAGCTCATAATTGAATTCCTTTGGTGAGGCAACATTGCCCTTGTCCAAAAACAACTCAACCTTGGCATCACCATCAGGTTTTTTCGTAATTAACGTGAAAATGGAGGCCATTTTTCGACCGAGTTTTCGCTCTGCCTCCTCTAAGCAAAGCGACATAAAGAACTTGCAAATAKCATCATCTCCTAACTTGCTTAAATTTTCATCAGTGAAAATATTGAATATCATAGTTTTAGAAGTTGTTCTACTAGTTCTTGAATCATGGGCAGTACCATATTCGAGTCCGAAACACCCGTTTTTGAAATTCGGAGCGTAGCTTGGTAAGGGTGCACTATGTTTTTTGCAAGCCATGCTTCTATGAATTTCTGCCCATCTATTAAGGAACTTTGCCATGTTTGATGGATCAGTCAAGAGAAGGCTATAACTTATCCCTAGTGAATATCCTCCACATCGGAATTTCGTCACCTGAAATATATATACAAAATCCTTTAGTACAGAGTATGTGAGATTGATGAATAAACTAGTTTTTAACCCGTGCAATTGTCCAATGTATACATAAAGGAATGTAAAAGTAAAATTATTTGAAGGAAATGTATGTAGTAATTTTAAAATGTAGGTTTTTGTTGATGAAAATTAAAATATATATGTACTTAAGTAAAGTTTCTTGTAGCTATGTAATAATAAGTTTATACACCTAGCTGACAAAGTTTTTAGGATATGATCGAACTTAATATCAGAGTTTATTTGATCGAATCTCACAGAATGCATTAATAAAATGGTTGAAAAATTTATCAAGGTGTTTTTTAATAGATTATTTAACCTTAAAACGTGTTTTTAGCAAAGAAAAATTTAAAAGGTACTTTTTTATTAGAGGTGAAAGATACTTTATTTAATGAAAAGACATTATATAAAAGATATTTTCTTCAATAAAAATCCATAGAGAAGAATAATTTTTTTTTAAAATATTGTCACTTAATTATACTCAAAATAAACTGTATAAATTAAGAATTAAACAGAAAAACTATTACCATAAGAATACAAAATAACTATATTGTTCCAAGAAGATTGGAAAACAATTCAAAACATTAAAAAAAACTTGATGATCTGTTATTATATGCCAAAGAGAATTACTGAATAAGAAGAGAGTGAAAATTGAGGATTAGATTTTCAATATCTGCCAATAAACAAGCTTATCTTCAACTTCACTCATCTCTTTCTTAGAACTCAAGAAACCTTCCAAACTCAATGGCATTTGAGCTCAACACACCTAATCCCACTATCATTAGAAACAATCTCCAAACCTCCATCCTCCGACCTCCGAAGGCGGCCGGCCAAAATGGGGTGCTCAACAAGGCACTCCCTAGGACTCCTTAAGCCTCCCGCCGATGTGCAACCCGGTGTCTCGTCTCCGCTTTGTTTCTCGTAGCATAGAATTATATGCATCCTCTTTTGCAAAATACCTGTGGTGTCATCCTCGTGTCTAATGATTGGTTGTTCAACACCGATATCTTGTACGAAAATCGAGGCCGTCATTTCCTTGGTGTTGTTGATACATGCTTCGATGTGGCGTTTAACTCCATTGAAGGTGCATTTTCATGCACTTGATGAAAACAATCAAGATAAGCTAGTGTTGTTTTTTTTTAAGATTGTGTATTGGTCACTTGGTCTTATATTAAAAGCCTAATACTATTTATAGGATAAATATATGCATACTGGAGTAGAATATAAGAGATACGTAAATAGTTGTCATAGAAAATGTCCTTCAAAGAAATAAAATTAAAAACTTGTCATAGAGAAAATGATGTACTCCTATTCCGTATATTAGCACATTATTTTTTCTTATCTTAACTTATTTTTTCTAAACTGAACTTATCTTATTTTTTCTAAGTTTTTGTGTGAGAAAAATATTAAGTGTATTCTTTTCGACTTATTTAATTTTTTTGAAATGAACTTAATTTTTTTAATTGAACTTATTTTTCTGAAAAATAGTTGAATAAAAGACCTTATAGTTAACCCTATGAAATAAAGTTTTATATATAAGCATTAATGTCAAAATTAAGTGTTGCTTGATGTAATAAAAATTTGATTTAACCACTTTAATCTCTTAAATATATCATAAAATAGTTGATTAGAAATATAAATATCAACGTATATACTTCGTATATGAGGATGCTAATGTCTCAATACCCAAAAGTGTTGCCCCGGCCCAATTGAATTTCATGCACTCAAGAGTCAAGACACTCATTTTACCATTAATAATATCAATACAGAATATAGTATATATATATACTCTGTATATTATAAATGGATGAATGAATGATATTGGTATATTGAATAAATATATTCTCGTAAAAAAAAAAAGAATAACTATATCGAAACAAATCGAAACCTATCCTAATGTTTATTGTTACTCTTTGTATGTGTGTTAGCTGCATAGTAAATTACGGAGTATCAATTAGTAGATTTTACAATTATGTGTATAACATGATACACACATTTTAGTAAATATTAATTTTTTTTTTAAAAAAAATTGAACATTTAATTTATCATAAATATTTGAATAAAGCATTTATTATTATTTTTCAAAAATTTTGCATAGTACATATAAAAGTCACAATATATATTTTTCAATTATATAGTGTCACATATGTGATGCAAGTAATAAAAAACGAAATATATTAGTACATTCTATTGAAACCACCGATTCCGCAATTCGTACAACCCTCACTCTAATAATAGATATGTTCCTACCTTACTCTAACAATGTTAATGTCTAGTGTCTAATCTCTAATGTTTAGTGTTTAAGATAATAAGTGATGTCCAACGTTAATGTATATGGACTAAAACTATTTAATTTTATTATCTCACTTGCTATTTGTTACTGTTGGTTTCCAAAAGCTTGGAGGAAGCAAGCTTTAAGCTTCTTTGTAAACAAATAAACCCTTATCTACGGGGTGCATGTAATACTTGTAATGGCTCTTGGAGTACGATGACGTACATGCTTCCGATTTTTCTCTACGAATGAACTTATTAATTAGTAAAAATAAGGTAAAAATAACGGATTTTAATTTTCTCTACGAATATTTGTTGAGAGTTATTCATGGCCAAGTAAAGAAGTGTATTGGCAAATGTCTAAAGACAACATGGGTATAGAACAAATGATAAAGAATACTGCTTTAGAYCTATTTAGTTCAGTTTATTTTCACTTTTTTAGTTTCAGCTCTTAACATAATATTCTTCTCTCATAAGTCATAAACAATTTAGTTTAATTTAGTTCAGTACTTCAATTGTTTTCTAGTTAAATTAAACGGACCCTTCTTCATTGTATAATTATTTTYCGCCGAGATCGACGCACTGAAACTAATTCATCTCCCTCATTTCAATTAGGGAGTACTTCCTACTATATCTATTCTATGGTTGAAGTAGTTGGTTAACATGTCCTACAATTAACTTAATTGGTCATAACTCAAAAGTTAAAATTTTGGTTAAACAATATAAGGAGTACCTAATATGTATAGTTGGCAGAATGGCAGTTGCACACTTGAGGTTAAATAAGAACCAACGTTATGCAATACATTAGKGTAGTATGAAAACAATTAAGGAAGCAATCGATATCATTCGACCAACCTATTGATGATTGATTCAAATGTTTAATTTCAACATTCAACAATTTTTATTTGTTACATTGTATGATTGGAATTGTACACTGTGTTACTCAATGTTATATGATAGGAAAGATTTTGAGTATGTAAATCATCAAAGAATTGAAGCAACAATTTGGTGTGCTTAAGATGGATGGGGTAACGGTGGTTGTACCTACAAAATTGGCAACCAAWATTTTAGTAAGCAATTTGGGTAGCATGCATTTACTATCAACCACAACCTACCCAACAAWTTTTAGTAATTAAGTGGTAATTATTTATTATGTACCAATATTGGCAACTTATATTTTTAATCGGCAAGTTTTGTGCCCCGTCATTCGAATATATACTTTGGTATAGAGGAAAAAAACTTGGTTTACCCAGTGGGTAAAGTATCCTCTTTCCCATAAATATGATAATTAATCACAATGGTATTTACGTTGTCACCCTTCCCTYATTTGTATTTTTTCTCYTTTGYCATTAGTCCTTTTYACCTCACTCACATTWTTTTTGTTTTCCACCTCATTAGTCATTAGTCATTACCTCTCTTTCATGGCTTCAATACACTGACTTCATCAACCTACGAACCTATCCTTCGTCTTCATTTTCCTCTCATGCATTTTTACTTCGATACTTGCTACCTA
>SNQN01002801.1:456-11251 GCA_008642245.1 Bassia scoparia | reverse complement strand
CCCCTAAGTGTTTGGGAATTTCCTTATTCATTTCTCTGAGCTGGCGAGCCTACACCATGGACCCAAAAACATTTAGACCCTGAGAATGCGTGCAGCCTCTTCACTTAATAGCCTCCACCGAGACTAGAATGGCTTTGGATGGAACAATTTTGCGATACTTCTAATTCCTTATTCTACATAGTATTGAGCGTAGTAAAATGAGATAAGTGAAACCTAGAGAACAACTTGCACAACACACAGAATCAAAAATTACCACAATACGTAACAATCAATGACAAAGCTTTATTTCATATTAGTATCTTAACCATTATTATTAGATTTTGAAAATTTATGGTCAATTTATTAATTCTTATTTATTTTTCTTTAACATGTTATAAATTATAAAGATAAAGGTGGGTAGATAGCAATAGTGGATTATACCTGTCATCACATAATCATCGCTTAATCTAAGCCTCCAAAAGTTGGAAAATAATAAGCTGTTCATTTTTGGCTGTGCTATATATCATATACTTCGATGATATAGTAATGTAATGTTTGTGAGGAGGTAGGAGGCATGGAGGATTTGATGCATAATATAGCACTTCAAAAAATCACGTTAATTTACAGGGCAACGAGTGCCTAGCAAATGATCATTTTTAAATGTATACTTATGCAATCGTTTATTGAAATGTAAAGATGAATATGAATAATCTTTTGATGCATTAGGGGTTAAAAGTTTAAATAAGTGAAAAATTGATATATAATACTAAGACCATAATTTCATAACTATACCCTGTTGATGCCTGAATATTAGTTACGGCACACACATCGAAAAGCTCTTAGAATGCAAGATGACTTTATTTAGAGAAACCCTATAGTTTTCCACATAAAAACAAACATACCGGGAGAAAGATCAACTTTTACTATGTAATAATTACAAGTAATATATTTAACAAGATACAAACTTAAAACATAGTTTGTATGTATTTACGTGAGCGGCGTAGGCGCCGGTGCCACTATTTACTTAAATATGAATGTGGGAAGGAAGTGAAGTGTTATCCGACACAATAAATCAAATTAATGTGATATATTATTGATTCATATGTGTGTAATTATCCCCGGTCAATCGTACGATAATAGAGTGATTTTATCTCAACCTGTCTTATATTCTCTTTGTAAACACGATAACAACTTGCAAGTAAGACATATCGAGAAGCACTTGAAGAAGCCGATAATAATTTGAGATATCTCTGATTAAGACCATGAAAAAGGAAAGAATATGATCGCTTCCTCTTAAAAACTAATATTGTCTATTCTTGACTTTCCCAAAAGAAAATAGTGAAATGAAATTTAATTAACAAATGTAATACTAAACCAATAAGACTATACGAAAATATGTTAATACTTTCTAAATCAAACTGAAGATTTTCATGCTTTACTTCGTTCCTCTCTTCTTTAATCCTAAAAAACAAATTAAATGTTAAAGATTATGGGAACAAGGGCTTTTTTGTGTTTAATACTAAGGAAAAAGCTAATGTAAGGCGTTGTAAAGATGAATTTGGGGAGTAAGTGAATAGTGGTTAAACAATATTGGTTCCAATTACTAAACGAAAATGGATAAAGCGAAGTTATGTTCTTTGAAAGGATAGGTAACAGGTGCTAAAGGCAAAGCTCAAGTGAAGACAAAGAATTAGTTGTTTACTGATACTCTCGTATTGATAAAAAGGTTTTTTGTCAAAACAACCTTTAAAAAAAAAAAAAAAAATTGAAAACAAATCTTTAAACGTTTTGCGAAACTAACCAAAACATAAAAAAACTTGTCATAGAAAACATAGATTCATCTAGGGTTGCATCAGTTTCCCACATGACTCCTTTTCACACCTTTTCTTATAACCATCCGAATCCCTTCTCTCATTGTGCCAAGACTCCTTTTACTCTGCGTTGCTAGGCCAACTGCATCACCACCAGATCAAGACAACCTCTCACCCCTCAGACACTACGCACACCGCGAGCCATCACACATCTCACCATCACACACCCCTCCTCACGAAACCAGAGCTAAACACATGCGTCGACCACACTATAATCCTGGCAGTCCCTAAATAACATCCGGAAAACCGCATAAAGTGCACAACCAACCAAAAAAATCCCGCCTAGATGCAAACAAGAATATTGTGTTGGAACCTACTGGTCTCGCGCTCATTCGTAAGCGCTGTTCGATTAATGTTGGGAAGGAAGATCAGCGTCTGATAGATTTTCTCGATGCCACAACATAATTGCTTCGGTCAAGTAATGAGGTTATTTATTATCGTTTTTCTGAATTGAAGATAGACGAAAGATGGTGATGAGCATGATTTGGTGATTGCGTCTAGGAGAGAGGATAATTGATGGCTGAGTTGTGACTGAGAGTGGGTGCGAAATGCTGGTGAAAAAAGTATGACGAGATAGATTGGCGATTATCGAAGAAAAATTAGGGTTGAGGTTTGAGATAAATGCCCTTGTCGGGCTCGGGGCCGCACAAGGTGACGAGACTGGTCGGAGTCTCTGCTTATGAGATCCAGATGGTTGAATAGTACCCCCGACTTAGGGTCTAGGTTCTAAGATTATTGGAATGCTTTACTATCCTTATTTTTCGCCGTCGTTTGGGTTAGTACGTACCGCCGATGTCGTTCTTTTATCCTATAATAGCCTAACTATAAATACTTTTGGTATATCGATAGTCAGAGATCAAAGAAACTATATCCAACCCTAAACACTGGGTTTGTGCCACCAGATTTAGCAGGCTTTTGCTCATGCTTGTCAAATGTCAAACAAACAAAAAAAAAAAAAGTGTTGGTAATGCTTGTGGTTGGAATGAAAAGCACTTGGGAAGCATTCTCGTAAGTTGGTTAGGCTGATTCAAATAAAATCTACATTTATACCTTTAGTTTACCTACATTAATCCTTAATAAAATAATAGAATTTACAATTACAATTAAATTATAAGAGCATAAAATAATTAATCATAATAATTATGCTCATAATGATAAGAAGTATTAAGATTAATAATAAGTAATAAAGTATAAAATAATAATAATTAATAATTATATTCCAAAATTAATAATTAATATTAATATGAAAAAATAAAAATATTATAATTAATAATAATAATTAATAAGTACACTATAGCAAATAATTAATAAGTAATACTACAAAATTAAAATTAAAATAGTAAAAAGAGAAATACCTGTAATGATAATTAAAATTTATTAATAATTATGATTATGATTTAAATAAAATTATGGATTTTATATTTATAATAATTATATTTATGATTATAATTATATTATAAAATATAATATAAATTTATAATTATAATATAAATTCATAATGAAATTTATATAATATTATAATTTATAATTAAATTTAATTATACTTTATAAGTTATAAATATAAATAATAATTAACAAGATAAATTTATTATTAATTAAATTTATAATCGTATATATTTATAATTAAATATATAATTATAATTTATTAATATATAATTTATAGTTAAATTATGATTTATAATTTAGAATTATGATATAATTATTATTATATTTATAATGATAATATAATTATAATTAAAAGATTACATATAAAATGTATGATGCATAATACATTTATAATATATTATGAATTAAATATATATATATAATATTAAATATGTAATATATTAATAATCACAATATACATAAATAATATAATTACTAGAGTAAATAATATAAATAATAGTAATAATAAAAATATGAATCATATAAATAATATAACATTTGTATAAATAAGGATAATTAAAAATGAAATAAGAAATGTATTAGTGAATATATATTATGCCATTAATGTAGAATAGCATCTAAAATCTACACATCAAATAACAGCCACATTTGCAAACTGTTTTTATAAGCCAAAATTACAAGCAATCAAAACAGCCAGTCAAACCAGATCAACACCGTTTGCGAAACAGGAGCCTGAAAAACACCTAGAAGAGTATGAGCAAAATCGAGGCGCCGTGTTGACTACGGGTATTGGCAAGATATGTTCTAAGGAGGGTCATACGACACTGACAATTGTAAAATCGCTACACTTCTATTATCAAGTTCTTACTGCATCGAATTTTTTGGTACACTAAACTATATATTCTACCAAATAGAGAAGCTAAGAAGAGGAATTGAAAAAACCTAACTTAAAACTATAGGGTAAGAATAGGTTGGGTAGTGTTTTATAAGAATAGCGGTCAACAATGAGTTACTGGAAAGAATTGAATTATTATATATGTGGGGGACCTCAACAAAAAATCGCTAGAGCACCACATAAGATTCTTTTTCCTTACCCCCTCTCTCTAACACTTTGTACCGTCAATTCTTAATTTTAAGACAATACATTATTTCCTCAACATAACAATGTAAAATTCTTCAAAACCCGTTCTAATTCCATCGACTTTGATCAACCAACGCGCTAGGAAGGTTTTTAACCGCAGGGTGAAGTCGGATATAACTTCGCAAAAGTGAACAAAAAAAAGATCGGTCACAGTGAGAATTTAGGGGGTAACGGGAAACGGTCAATCACCATCAAACATCATTCACCTCCACCTTGCTCTTCCAACTTCTCTCACCTCCCAAAAATCAAAGACGCCCGTTGACAGAACAACTCTCTCGCATATGAAAAACTCGAAACTGCGTACAAGTGACTTATCCATTGACCAAGAGGGAAACTCAATAATAGTTCCGGAAATCGCAAGAACTCCATGAAGAGTGACAAGAAGAGTCGTGTAAGTGAAATAGGGAAAATATCCAATGTAATTAAAATATGTTGAGGATTTAGTTGGTTTGGCTTAATTGAAAGTCTAAACTAATAGTCTAATGGATAAAGTGACATGTAATAGGACTTTTATTTGGGAAGAATAAGTAATGTAATTTGGATCGATTGAAATGAATTGTTGATGTTGTTCGATGGAAAAGGGATCAGTGGAGCTTGTTCGAAAGTTGTATCAATTTGAATATAGATGCGAGCCTTAATCTGTATAAGTGGTAAAGGAGTTCAAATGTGATAAGCACATGTTGTGAATTTCAGTAAAATTATTGAGGTTGCGTGAATTCAATTTGGAAGGGGTCACAAACATTGATAATGAAGAAACAAAAGGCATATATGGAGAGTTTCAGTATTACAAAGGAAGAAAGTATGTTACAAATATGGGGATACAAGAACAGGGAGTTGCGAAGTAATACTTTGAAAATTGCATAACCGGAATATAAGAATAGAGAAGACAAGTGAAAACTCTAACCGAAAGTCTGGTAAATATGGTTCAATTTACTATAGCAAAAGTGGATAAAGTTGAAGTTATGTTCTCTTTTGTTAAAAGATTAGGTAATAAGGTTGCATAATGGTCTAAAGCATCAAGTGAAGTACAAGAATTAGTTGTTACTGATTCTCTTCGTATTGATTAAAAGGTTTTTTTTTKKYMAAAMMAAMCYTTTWAAWWAAAAAAARATCGAAAACAAATCTTTTAAAACGTTTCTTGCGAAAASAAACCAAAAACATAAAAAACTTTGTCATAGAAAACATAAGATGTCATCAGGGGTTTGACTCATGTTTTCCCATCGACTCCCTTTTTCACATCCCTTTTCTTATGMACACTCCTTCCCTTTCTCTCTTATTCTTGCCGACTCCTTGTTACTCAATTGCATTTGCTAGGCACCAACTCRCATCACCACCTCAGACAACCTCTTCACCCCCTCAGACCACCTCGCACACCGCCTCAGCCCCTCRCATCATCTCACCATCACACACCACCTYCTCACCGCCTCAAACCACCTCGCACCACCACYTCTRAATTCCTTGCACCCCTTAAATAACCCGGAAAACCCATAAATTTGCACAACCAACCCAAAAAATCCCGCCTAGATGCAAACCAGGATATTGTGTTGAAGCCTATCTGCTCTCCGTCTCATTCTTAGTTGCTGTTCAAAATGTTGGGGAAGAAGTCTCGTTCGAAGATTTTCTTGATCCCACAACATAATTGTCTTCGTCAAGTATGAGGGTAATTTTTTTTTATCGTTTTTCTTGAATTGATGATGACGAAGATGGTTGATGATCATGATTCTGGTGATCGACTAAGGAGAGAGAAATTGATGGCGAGTGTGATGAGAGGTGGCGATGCGAAATGCCTGGTGAAAGAAGTATGACGATGATAGATTGGCGATTAATCGAAGAAAAATTAGGGTGAGGGTTTTGAGATAAATTGCCCCTTGTACGGGCGTCGGGGCGTCACCGGGACGGACTGGGTTCGGTCCCTCTGCTTTATGATATCCAGATGGGTGTGAATAGTACCCGATTGGGTCTAGGTTTGTTTTGGTGCTTTACTTCCTTTATTCTTTGCGCACTCGTTTGGGTTAGTACGAACCCGCCCGAGTCCGTTCCTTTTTATTCCCTATCATTACCTAACTTTATAAATACCTTATGTGTGGGTTATATACGGATCATTCATTAATCATACTATTATTCCCAAACCCTAAACACTTGGGCTTTGTTTGGCAACCAGATTTTTAGCTGGCTTTTGGCTTTCATTGGCTTGTCAAAATGGTCAAACAACAAAAAAAAAAAAGTGTTTGGTAAATGGCTTGTTGGTTGGCTGAAAAGCTACTTTGAGGAGCTTCTCGTGTTGGCTTTTGGCTTGTCAAATTTAAAATTACATTTTTACCTTTAGTTTGGGCCTACATTAAATAATGTAATGAATTATAGTTTACATAATTTTAACATTACAATATAGAATATTAGCAAGTCAAAAATAATTATCATAATAATCTTCTGCTCCATATTGGATAATTATATATTAATTAATTATAAATTAAATAATTAATGGAGGGTTATAATTATAATTGGGGAGATGAGATTGAGATGGAGGAGTAGGTAATTAATAATTAATTAATTCAATTAATTATAATAAATTATTTAATTATTATAATTATAATTATAATTAATATTAATTAATTAATTTACAATTAACTATTTGAGTTAGGGGCCTTGTGGGCACTAATAATAAGTAATAATTAACAAAACAATAATTAAAATAATAATTAATTATTAATTGATAAAATTTAATACCCTGTAAATGATAATTAATATTAAATAATTTTTGATAATTATCGATTTAATGTTAAATTTTTAATTTTATGATAATCTTATATATATTAATTATTAATTTATTAATATTATATATTTTATAATTTATAATTTATAATTTATAATTTATATTTAATAATTTATAATTTAATAATGTTTATAATTGGGAATAATTTTAATTTAATAAATTATATTTGAATAATTTATAATTTATAATTTAATTTAATAATTTATAATTAATAATTTTATATAATTTATAATTTTAATTAAATTTTAATTTTAATTTTATTATTATGTTATAATTTTTATAATTTAATAATTTATATTTATAATTTTAATAATTATATGATTTATATATTATAATTGTATTGTTTTATATTATATTTTATAATTTAGATAATTTAATTATTAATTTATATTTATAATTTATGATTATCATTTAATAATTAATATTATGTATCGTTTATAATTTTCGATTATTAAATTTATTTTAATTTATGATTTATTTATAATTTATAATTTTATGTAATAATTAATGTAAACACTCTATAATCAGATAATTACAATAATAAATTAAATTTACTTTACGGAGGTATATGTAATTATTTATGATAATTGTAATTAATGAAAAATAACGATTGATTATTAATTATTATAATAGATACATTTGTAAATTTAAGTTGATACTATTGAAATAAGAAAGGATGATATGTATTTAGTGATAATATTATTTATGCCGCATTAATGTAATTTTGGCATCTAAAAATCTAACATCCAACAGCCAATATCTTGCCAAACATGTTTTTATCAAGCAACCAACCAGTTACCAGCCATCAAACAGGCAAGTCAACCAGCCAACCAGCCTGTTTGCGAACAGGGTGCTTGAACACCATTATACAAAGAGTATATGAGCAAAAACTCGAAGGGCGCCGTTATTGACCCTATTACTGGGTGTTGGTCGCAGGTACTTGCTTCTAAGCCCTGGTGCGAGTGGTATAGGAGGTCTCACGCTTGATCAATTGGTAAAATTCTGTCATCTAGATTGTCCTTCGTATTAGATTCTAATCGAATTGTCTTATTCGAAATTTTTTGGTACAGCTAGAACATTACTTCCTACACAAATCTAGGAAATGCACTAAGCTCCAAGGAAGCAAGAATAGTTAACTTATGAAAAAGGCCCTAACTGTAAAACTATATGGGGAGCACATGTCGTTGGGTAGTGGTGTTGGTTTTAATAGAGATGGTCGGGTCAACATGAGATTTAACTGGAAAGATTGTTTGTAATTAACGTTTGATTTATAGTTTGTGGGGCCCTCCAAAAACAAAATCGCTAGATGGCACCCAGCCGTAATGTTCTTTTTTTTCTTCACCCCCGGTCTATGTCTTACACTGTTTGTTACTCCTGTCATTCTTGTAACTTTAAGAACGAAATATTCAGTTCGCTCGCAGTCACATCACGATGCCTATGATACAACAAGATTCTTCATGACCCTGCTCTATATCCGAGACTTGATAAACTAGCGCGCTGCTAGGAGTATAGTACGCCAGGGGTAAGTCGTCATTACGCATAATGATCTCAGCTGAGAACTGTGGTTTGGAGTCCCGGCTCACGTCGAAGTGTGGTTGTTTAGGAGTAACGGGCATAACAGGTCAGAATGTCGAACATACGATCTCTTGCATACCTTGCGCGTGCCGATATTTGATTTGCAACTCTCCTCTTCTTGCCCAAAAATCAGAAAGACGCTCCTGTGTTGTAGCCAGAAAACAAGACTTCTCTCCACTCAGCTTGAAAAACTGTAGAAGATCGTTCGTTCCGTAATGATGCGTTCCAGTGTGACGGAGTGGGGAAACTCAATATAGTTTTCATTGGCTTGCTCTCTTGTGTCCTGCGAAGTAGGATTCCATTGAAGGGAGTGACAAGAAGAGTCGGTAAGTGAAATTAGGAATATATCAATGTAATTACAAGTATTTGTGGATTTAGGTGTGTCTTGTTGGGCTTAATTTGAAGTGTTACAGCTAACGCTGAATTGGATTAGGTGCATGTAATTTTATGGACTGTTTTTTTTTGGAAGAAATGTGTTTTATTTGTGCGAGTTGAAATTGAATTGTTTGTTCGAGTTGTTCGATGTGCAAAAGGGTCATGTGGTAGCTTTGCGAATGATTTGTTCATTTGAATTATGGGTAGCTTTATTGTATGATGTGGTAAGGAGTCAATGTGATTGCATTGTTGTGCAAATTCTGAGTTAAATTGATTTCAATGGTGTTTGTTCGTGATATTCAATTTGGTTAATTAGGAGTCAAGAATTGTTTCATGAAATCACCACAAAAGCATACATGGGGAGATGTTCTTCGATATTTACAAGAAAGAAAGTATATGGTTTACAAATAGTGGGGAATTAACTGGGAGAGTTGTGCAGTAATTACTTTGAAAATATTGACATAAGCGAGAATGATAGGATGCTATGGGTGAAAAGTGAAACTCCTTAATGCCCTTGAAAATTGGTTAAGATACAGAAAGATCAAGTTTATTTTATAGGTTTATCTGTGTGTCTATCGTTGGTTGGGAATATATGATCAAAGCCCATTGCCAAACTTTTACGACAGGGTAGACGATAGAACTGTGAAGTGTAGAATTTAGTTCCTTAGTGGGTTTTAGTTCTTGATTCATGTCAGACCCAGGTTGTCGTTGTGTATGTGATTTCACTACTTCTTCTTTTTTTTGAGCTCCAACAAAATCCCTTTATTTACGATTGTATTTATGTGAATTTCTGTCTTCTCTTCTTCTTATTGCACTGTCCCCCAAAGCGGAAGCAATATTGCTTGATAAATTGAGTCATGGGTGTACCTCTTCCACGGGCTCAACAACCCTGCAACAGGAGCATAAAGACTGGACATAAACGAAGTCCAGGAGAGCAGGTGATATAAAACTGGTTCGATCCATTACAACTTTAACATTTAGTACAAACAACTATCACCAAGTCATGTATGCTCGACATTTAGAAACAAATACCTAAGTGCCACATGAGAAAAAGCAATCAGAACAGATTTAAGCCTTGAAAGCGCGCCTAATATAGTAAAAAGACTTGGCTCCTCAGTCTCTACCTCAGAATCCGTTAACACACTTGAGTAAGCTGACTACATAAGTTTGCAATGTAACCTATCAAGTCAGATAAGCACTAGTTCTTCTATCACACATGCATTTCTGCAATTGGTGATTCGATTGAAGGGTGCTTAACTACGTGTTCTTAAATTAAATGAACATGACGAAACCTTATTTTTGAATGTTGTATCAGCCCTAATTAGACCTGAGTTTAAGTTACTTGACCTGACCTGAATTTTTTTTCATAAGGTGAAGAGAATTCATTATAAATGGGTTGATATATAACATCCACAAGCACAATTATGAAAATATGGAGTGTAAAGAAATTGGGGACTATTAAATTAATATTACAAGGTGGGAATCAAGGAATGAATTGGGAAACGAGAAAAGGTAATAATGCTAAGACACACCAAAGCCTGATTATGATACTCAGGGGAGACAKAACTAGATGGCGCTGCGCCAGCCTCATGGCGGCCTGCCATCTGGAGTAATAATAAAAAGAGAGCCAAGGGTCAGCCCYAGATGGCGYCGCGCCACTCACATGGCGGCCCRCCATCTGGGGTTTTTTYSAAAAAA